>JAXBDA010002515.1:0-41973 GCA_036023075.1 Gaultheria prostrata
CCCCCATACACCAGGGTCCTGATGGAAAGATTTTATTTGCAGTAACTCAGCCCATAGAATTCTTCTACTCAAACCATCGTTGGGAGCATAAATATTCACAATTACACAATTAAAATTCTGAAAAGCACCTGTTACTAATATGAAGTTCCTGTGTACTATGCTGCTGGTTGGCTTGAACACATTATTGTTCCACATTGTTAAGATACCACCTGAAGATCCTTCAGCTCCTGATTCAACATACTCCATATCAACATTCCCCCATAACCTTTGGACAACAGCTCTCTCAAACTTCTCCACCTTTGTCTCCTGGATCAAGACTAAATCTGGATCCCTCTCCTTAATTAACTTTGATAGAAATCTCTTCTTAACCACACTTCCCATACCCCTTATGTTCCATGTTACAATCCTCATCTTTTGTGAGTAAAGAGACCTTCCACTATAAGGTAATCAGAAATTGTTGTTGTTCTTTCTCTGCAGCAATGTGAATTCGTTTGCTTCTATCTCAATCATCTTCTTCATCATCCTTTCATCACGTTCATTAAATTCCACTCCAAATTGTGTCCCAGTATTCTTTGTATTCGACAGCTCTTGAAGGATTAGATTCTGTCTTTGACTTGCAGGTCTATCTCTGAAGCCCCCATGAATGCTGTCTTGAGAGTTCATGCATTCTTCATACGTTTGACTCCTTACCAGTTTTCTAGCCTGTCTCGGATTTAATTCCACGTGTAAGTTGATGCCTTCAATTTGAGAAGCTCTAACATTTTCTTTTGACCCAATAGAAATCGGGCAAGATAGCCACCTGTTCATTTTCAAATTCTGTATCCTTCACCACCAATTCATTTTCCTCTGACTCTTGGTCTTCTTCACTTTGAAATTTCCTGGTTGGATTCCCACTATCCATTTCCCTATGATTTTGTCTCACCGATGCAATAGGGCCTTCAGAATCTTCCACCATTGATTCTAAGCCATGTGTTCCACTTGAATTTTCATCATTAATTGTATCAACTGTATCTAGGGCCAAGGCCCCAATTGGCTCAGGGACTATGGGATGTTGTGCATTTAGCAACGCAACATTATGATCTGCATTAATTGCTTGTTGCTTATCCGTTACCATCAATTGTAACTGATCTCCCTCCATAATTAAAATTGAATTACCATTTAACTCTTTACCAGGCTCCAAATACAGCTGTGCAACATTATCCACCTGTACTTCCTTGTCTTTGCTGTCATCCCTGTCATCTTTCCCATTGTCCAGGTCATCATCTTCCTCGACTTGTTGAGAGGCATGCATTAACGATTGATTAGTTGAATCCATGCTTCTAAAAGATTCTTCTTCTTCAATTCTGACCTTGTGCTGTACTCCCCTAACTACCAATTGGACATGACCTTCTATACGACTGCATTTCTCAGTTGCTATAAGAATTCTGCCTTTCTCATATGATGATTCCTTTAGGGTGTTGTCATCCACCCCCATGAAATGTCCCCATAAACTTCCGATCTCACTGAAGGTAGGTATTTGGCAAGCATTCAGAGGCATTCCAAAACATGCAATCCAAACAATTCTTTCTTCACTAGCCTTTTCATTCTTCCATGGCTTTACATCATCAAGCCAAACTGAAAATTGTTGTTCCTCGAGAGCCTTGTTTCTTCTATCTTCATCTAGAAATGTTAAGATTACAGCCCTTCCCCCAATTAATTTTACCTTTACATTCAAAATGTTTTCCTTCTTGAATCTATTCTCCAGTTGTTGGATGGTCATCAACCTTTTCAATTTTCCAATAGCACTCATGTATAGCCAACCATTACCTACTGGTTGCACATAGATTCTTTTATCATCCTGAGGCCCTCTGTGATTTTCAAATTGTGTAATATCAGCTTTGCCATTTCTTAATTCACCTTGCTTGCTCGATTCTGCTACACCCTTTTTCCTCCAGACTTCTTTTCCCCTTTCTTCCTTTCCCCTAAATTCAAACCCAAATCTTGCCCTTTTAACCAGTAATTTTTTATTTCCATTTTGTCCAACATTTAAACCATTAGCTTTACAAATAGCCATCTCAGCTGCAACTAGACAATCATACTTTATGAACCCAAACCTGCTCCCTCTTTTACTTTTCTTCTCTGGGATAACTGAATCTTTAACAATGCCAAATTTGGAAAATAACTTTCTTAAACCTTCTTTATCCTCCGAATTAGGTATGTTATCAATGAATAACGAAATCCATCTCTGTTTAGACATATTCCTGGAGAAGTTACCCAAAAACTGTGTTGCTACATTGCTTACATACCTACGATTGACGCTATTATTCCTCCATCTTGCATTTTGGCTATTTCCCCCAACTCTATTCTACCGATTGTCCCATCTCCAGCTCCAATCTCGTATCCTGTTGTTGGCGTTCCATTCTCTCCTTCTTCGATCTCTTTCCATTTCAGAATCTTACTTTTTAGATCGGAAAACCCATATCTTTGCCCTGAATAGATCCAAAGCTACACCAACAGGACATGCGATGAGATACCTCCTCTGCTTGTTTGAAACTCCCATCTCCACGAAAAACCCTCAAATTTTATATGTAAGCTATCAAACTCTGCTAAGCGACGAGATGCCCAGCTAATCCTCACCCGAGTCCTTATCCACGGACTTACCGTTGCCGGCAGGTGGAGATCGAACTAGGGTTCCGATTAACCTTAATCCCCTAACAGCTTAAGCACGAGTTCGATCGCAAATGTTGGTGTTCCGAATTTCTGTGCTTGTCAGTCGATGTTCGATCGCAAATTCTATAAGCTAATCTTAGTGAGCTAGATTCGTTATGTGATTTCCTAATATTCATTCAAATATATTATTCCCTGGCACTCAAAAGAAATTTTCTTTCAATAACTATACCAGAGTCTTTTTCAAAAGCTCTTAAATATCCACCAATTTAGGTGTTCATTGGTTTTACCGTTCATATGATATGGCTTGCGGAATAGAGTATCCATGCAAAAAAATTTGTTGATCAGACACTCGCAACTATTTCATCAATATACTTTGATTCAAAAAAATAGAAGGTCTAAACTATTTCTGTAAAATATGAAGTACTCTTATCAAGCTGTTACGGATGCCCGATCAACTTGGAATTCGTTGTGGACAAATTGATTGACGATTTCTACATTATAAATTACTTGGATTATCGATAAGCGATCCAAATGTGCACAAACTACGCTATGCAGTACATTCTAAATCAAATGTGCCCCGTGGTAAGTCCGCCCCGAAATATTTTTTCCTCGCAAATACCTTTCGCGACGCCACATAGGTGAGGAAAATTGGCGACGAATTTTTTCTCGCCAATATGTTTTGCGAGGAAATTAGGTGCTTTGGCGAGGAAACCAAATCCTTGCGATGGCCCTTTCGTGTTGTTGTGAGTATCAAACGTGCCCCGTGGTAAATCCGCCCCTGCTTGACGCAGTTTGGCCTATTTGCACCCCTAAGAGCCTCCACACACATGAGTGCCATTTTCCTATTGTCATTCTCATTTTTGGGCAATGAATTGTGCTATTTTGCCAATAAAAATGTCGAGGGTGCTACACCCCATGTATGCCATTTTGCTATTGTCATTCTTATTTTCCCCTCTCTCTCTCTCTCTCTCTCTCTGTGCAGCTTTGCCATTAATTTTTCCATATATGACAAATGAATTGGAATTTGCCAAATTTGAAAGAATTTTGGCATTGTGAATATGACACCAATTTGCCATTACTTTTGTCATTTTTTATAAATTACAAGAAATTCTCTAAGAAATGGAAATTGGTGTGGATGCTATAATGTTGCCACACGCATTGTCGCTCACTTCGGCATATATGAAAAATGCACTTGTCTTAAATTTTACACGTGTGGTGGAAAAGCACTGGGTGGCGGTGCATAAGGGCGCTGAATAGTTATTTCGGTGCATACATCCGTCTCGAAATTTTTAATTTTTTTAGTAAATTAAAAATAACTATTTGTTGTGTTATGCCCCGTGCCGTGTTTAGCACACTCCGTGCCGTGCCTTTGTCGTGCCCATCTAAACCCGTGTTGTGTCTGACCTAGTTAAGTGTCGTGCCCGTCTAAAACCGTGTTTGTGTCGTACCGTGCCATATTTAAACATGTTGTGCCCCAGCCAGCCCGGCCCTTTCGTCTTCTCTCCGTCAGATCTGAAGCAGGTGACGGCGCCGGCGAGTTTTCAAGCTCTCTCGAAGCTGAGGTCTCACACCAGCATTTGTGAACAATCTCAGCCGAGACGACTATGAGCACAATTACGGCCGGTACAGTGCACTGCACATCTTACTCTCACGATCTGTATCTACTCTTACTCTTGAAGTATCATGATCGGAGACACACTCTCGTCCATGGATTTTTTTTTCTCTCTCTCTTATTCGATGATAAATGTCGTCCATTTTCTGTCATGGTTTGTTAACTATGGGAAATTAATGGGGTAATACTGGTATATATCATATATCGTATATGTACATACGTAATTCTTGGTTTCGAAATTAGACAACAAGGTGTATACATGTCAGATTGTGGAGTATATGGGTTTATATTATATTGAGATTGTGTTCACTATGGAAACTGATGGTATTTTGCCAATTAAAAAGTGTTTTTTTAATGCACATAAGGTGTTTGTTAAATTGATTGGTTTTGAAAATTTTACTATAGCTACCCATACATGTCATTGATGTTGTGTTAAATTTTCAGAATTTTATACGAAGTACATAAAATTATTCTATCGAGCTGCTGTCGTAAATTCGCAGTGCAGACAGCACTGTCGTGCCTTACGGGAATGGCCGTAACTTTGCCTAGGAAGCTTGGAATTTCAATCTGATTGATGCATTAGAAAGTAGACTCGAGAGGATTTCAGAATTGATAGGCCGTGTGGCTTAATTATTTTCCAGTGATAGCAGTTTTAATTTGAAGTTGGTGTAGCACTTGTTCTGCAGAATTTATTGCAAGTTGTTTGTTCAATTGTTGTCAGTTTTAAAATAGTTGCATAGCTTGGAAATTTTTGAGGTTTTAATATGGTGTTCCTGGATGTGTCTAGATGATGTGGTAAAAATATTGGGACATTCGGATGAGTAGATTAATTCTGTTAATTCGTAGACTGCAGGGGTGTCGGATTGTTCAATGCGTGTTTATGCACTTTATTAGCATTTGAGCTTGAATGACCTGCTATCTTGGGTTTAATTGATGTTTCCCTTTAGAACATGAATGATATTGTACTAATTGTGGATACATGTTACAGAGACTGAAACGGGCACTTCCAAGGTGCCGAAACCGTAGTCGTGTCTTTCGTTTTGGAGATCGAGCTGAGTGTTTGATTCGCAGATGTTTTTCTTGGAAATGAACTGTGGCTTCGTGCCGAATAGACTTCGTGTCGAACTGTGGCTTCGTGCCGTGTAGGCTTCGTGACATGTTGGACAATTGAGTCCTGAAAATGGCTTCGTGCCGAACTGTTTACGCATTTTTCCTAGTGTTAATTGTTCAGTTTATTTAAACTACATCTATGTCTCATTACACTCCCGGAACTCGTTCGAGTTTTGCAGGTTTTGTAGATGTCCATTGCTAGTCTCGCTGGGAGGTCGTAGCCTTACTTGGGGTTGCTTGTCGGGAATGCCGGGCAGGGCTTTGGCTAGATTGTAGTAGAAAATGTAAATTGGTTTTCTTCTTTTCTTTAGACTTCCGCTGTGGCTTGTAAAGATGTTAATTTTGTGCTATCAAAAAAAGATAAAACTGTGTTTTCTAGCTTTAGATATTAATTGGTGGATTCATGTTGTCTTGTTGCACTCCGAATCGGATTAAACTCATTGGAGGATTCGTTCGGGGCGGGGTGTGACACTTTGGGTGGATTTTGGCAGGGTTTCAAGCACTTATTCAAGCACTTATTCAAGCTCTAAAGTGTTTTGTTGGTCCATTTTCATCATCGGGAATGCTCGAGCGCATCCCGGGTCCAAAATCAGGGTGTTTACACTTATAAGTTATAAGACGAAATAAAAGGGTAGGACCACAGAGTCCAGAGTCGTTGAATTTATTAGGACCCACGTGTATCGAACGGTTATGGACACAATGATTTACTGATTGGTGAGACCGTATTATCCATCAATTAATGTTTCATGAGCAACAATTCTATCTGCTTTTTGGTTGCACACTCATGCTCGATGTTTTCGACGTGCCATGGTCTTTAATTACTGCTACGTAATCTAATTTTCAGTCATCCATATTGGAGCGAACAAACTTGTTAGACAATGAGATGGTCCATACTACTAAAACTAAAAGGCTAACATAATTTCTCCATATAGGAGGACAACTCACTTCAAGTAACTTACCGGAAAAAAAAAACTCTCTTCAAGTAGTTTTTTCTTCTTCTTTTTTTGATGGTCAGGATATCCGGGCCAATTTATGCGCACTTCAATTAATTTCTCTAACACTTTTTTTGACATATTGTTACATGCACTAAATAAATAATAGCTGGAGCTCTCCGGCGGTTTTTTTTGTTTTACCCACACTTGTTTAGGCACTGAACGTTGTTTGTTTTTCCTTTTATGTTTTTCTTATTTGGGGACTTTAATAAAAAAAAATGTTAGGGACACGTCAAAGTCTACGTCTATTTTTTCTTCTCTCACAAGTGATGATGGGACCCTCTAAATAGTGTTGGGGGTCTCACCATCACATGTGAGACGGATGTAAAAAATGAATGTACACTTCGATGTGTCCCCTACCAATAGCATTACTCTTGAAACCAACTTTAAAGTTAAGGGTGATTCTATTCGCAACCCGGATATTTTTTTTTTTTGAACAACAAAAAATTTATTAACCTTTGAAAACGAATTACAAAGATTAAAAGGATCCAAGCAACAAGGCGTCAAGAAGGAGAAGGGGCAGACCCACAAAGAAGACTCCCCTCACACCAAAAGACACCTGTCACTAGTAACCAAAAGGGAAAAAACAACCGGATGTTGGCAAGAAGCCAACTAAACCCTCAATAAGAAAATACATCCCAAAAAGATAAACCTAAACCAAATCCCCAAACAAAACCCAACCAAAACGAACAAACAAACACCCAATAAATAAATAAAACTAAGTACTAAATTCCTTCATGCATAGAGACAATCTTACCCCTTAAATTACTACATACAACCTACTTAAACAGGCCGTATATCATTTTATGCTATATACAACCCACTCCTCTTCTTCTTCTTCTTCCTCCTCCTCTTCGTCGCAATCTTTTTCTTCTTTTTTAATCCTTCCCTTAATACCAATCAAAACCAAATACATTCCTCCTCATTTCTCATTACTTTTTGAAGATGAAATTTAGAGATTAATGGAGGAACTTCAAACTCCACCAATAGAAAAGACCGAAGCGATACAACATAGAACGGAAGTGGAAAGTGAAGATTTTCGAACAAAAAATGAGCCAAGAGGGAACCCATTAATTTGTAGGAGAAGTCTGAGTTCGCTATGTTCGAAACGGTAGCACAATCCCAAAATATGTCCAAAATTTCGATCGTTAAATGTTGAAATCCTTCTAGCCTTCGCCCCGCATTGCATCGTTGAAGCTATGGGTTTTCGCCATGCTCTACAAAAGGCCATCGAATGGGCTTTTCCTCGGATTATAGTGGAAGGTGATGCTCTACAAGTTATCCAAGCTCTCTCTCTCAGCAAGATCTATATGGACTGTGACTCGATTGTTTTTTATTGCATTAAACTTGCTTCTCAATTTCAATTATGTTCTTTTACTCATACTTTTCATGGGTTTATTAGGGTAGCTCATTCAGTAGCTAAGCATTCCCTATTAGATGTCAGGAAGGAGAGTTGTAGGAAGGAGTTTCCCTCATGGCTTTCCGACCTAGCTTTGACTAATGTTTGAGCCTTGCCCTGTTCGTTTGGTAGTTTAGTTTAGTTTTGATGATGTCAAAAGGTGTAATGAGTGGAGAGATATAGAGAGAGAAATGAGGAAAATGATGATGTCAACAAAACTAAACTAAAACTAAAACTAAACTGGGTAACCGAACAGGACTATTTCAACAATTTTAAACCAAATTTACACTAAATTCAGTATTTAATACTCCAAATTGTTCTAACCATGTTTGGACTTTTAATTTCCAAAAGGGATTCGTTTTTCGGGAGTTATTTACCTGTTATGACTAACAAATGCGGATTCAATTCCCGTTTCGAGGATTGATTTCGACGATGTATGTTCTAAAAATTCCAACCAATTTTCACTCAATCTCATATATGTTTCACTTCTAGTCAGGGATTCCTCTCATTCTCACATTTCCCGATTGAGTTTTGATGATCCGAGCCGTTCAATGTGTTTAAAACATGTTTTTACGGGCCTTCGCGAGGAATCATAAAAAAAATGACTGGGAAGGGCTTCATCTGAGCAGTTTTTCATACAAACCGTAGGATGTATATTTTATGAAAAACTGTTCGGATGAAGCCATTTCAAGTCAATTTTTTTTTCTGATTTCTCGCGGGCACCCTTTAAAATACATTCTAAACACATTGGACGATTCGGATCATCAAAATTCAATCGGAAAATGAAAGGTTCTGACTTTAACAAAAGTCAGGAATCCCTCACAATAAGTTTTCCCTTTAACAAAAGTCAGGGATCCCTCACAATAAGTTTTCCCTATGGCTTCTAGTCAGGCATCTCTTAAATTGCTTAAAGTGCGGACCTCACATTTTCCGATTGAATTTTAATGATACAAACCGTCTAATGTGTTTAGAATGTAATTTTAAAGGTCCCAATGTGGAATCATAAAAAAAGATGTCCGGAAAGAACTTGATCCAAGTAGTTTTCGATAGAATATAATACTACTAACTCCGGATCCAATCCAGGGCCAAATCCGGACTTCTTTGATCCAACGGCTCACAAAGGAGAAGGCAATTTTAAAAACTCGCGGGTCTCAGCTGGGTAACGCGATTGAGAGAGAGAAGAGAAGAGAAGAAGAAGAAGAAAGAAGAACTGCAAATCGAAGGAGAAGAGAAGAGGGGGAAATCGAACGAAGAAGACGCAATACAGAGCATCAAAGGAGCACTGTTAATCTCAAAGCCTCTGAGCTTCCTCTTAGCTTTGTCAATAGCCTTCTTGTACTCCTCGCTTAGCACTTCCCCATACCGGACGATTTCTAACCACATTCAAACACAGGTCTCTCTCTCTCTCTCTCTCTCTCTCTCTCTCTCTCGATTTGTAAGTGTCGTTCTTGGTAAAATTAGGGTTAGGGCTTGAACTGAAAATTAGTGAAATTAGGGTTTCTGAAATTCGTATGAAATTAGCATTCGTGAAATTAGGGTGTCTGAAATTCATGAGGGAAAAAAATTGCATTTATTTGTGCTGGTTAGTTCAATGTTTGATGGGTTGGCATTTATTTGATGTCCGTTTGAGTGCTCGGCATTTAAAAGATTTGTTTGTTTCTGTGGAAAAAAAAATGCAGCCGTTTGAGTGCTGCACTTGAGCTCCCAACGAATCCTAACAACCTCCCTTGCAATCAATATTTTACCTTTTTTATTGCAGTCAAAAAATAAATATTCCATGTTGTAGATGCTGGTAACTTCAATATGTACATGTCATGGCATTAGTTTTGATACAGAACTAGTATTCAAAAAACAGAGCGCATATTAAGGTCGAGTTCCATCCAACAAAGTTCACAACCATTTCAATCATTTCTCTTGACAGAATATCACTACCTTTTAAATGTGCCCTTAGTCCTTTTGCAATTGTTTCCCTGTGGATCAATACATTCCTTAGTCCTTAGTACACACAGCCATAGTAGCCTTTTGTGTACTAAATTTGTGGAAAAGTTGATTAGCTGGTAAAAATCTTTAGCTAGTACTATTATTTTCAGATTCCCCCAATTAAAGCTTTTTCCTTGTAATGAGAAAGGCAGTTTTTTTGTAATTTATCATTTGGTCGGGAATGACACAGAAACTAGTTTACTGGTTCTTCGTAGGAAAACTAATGCCAAATTTGTATGGAACTATTCAATACCGTGTGAATCATCTTTTTTCTCTTTTGGTTTTTAGAATGCAGTGTTTGGAAGATATAGAACTATTCTCACCGTCACCATCTCAACCGTGTGAATCATCTGCTAATTCTTCTGAACAAGTTTACACTCCTCAAGTGTTTGCTTTCGACCCGTGTTGCTTGAAGAAGACATGTCCCTTGAAAAAAAGAAATTAATTAAAACACAAAAACAAGAAAATTAAAACAAGTTGTGAGACGATATGCCTCGAGGGAAGCACTAATAGGTTAAACTGTATTCTAACCACTACAAAAACTAGTTTAAGATTGAGATACTGTCCAATTTCACTAAAAAGCCTCACGAGAATATTGTACCAGTTTCCATGTACCAAGAGGTCAAGAAAAATAAGAAGTCCGGATTTTGCACGCGTCAGGGATCCTGGACTGGATCGGGCGTGTATAGATATATGCACGTAGTTTTATGTACTGAAAACAGAGCGGATAGGAGGAGAGAGGGAGGGTACTTCTTGATGGACGGTCTTGGTGGGAGATGGGGTGGTCACTGGTCGGATACTCTCGGTGGTTGTGCTATAGGTGTGGGAGGGGCAGTCGATGGTGACGGTGGTTGTGGGTGTGGGATTGGGGCAGTGTAACCGACAGGGAGGGAAGAGGGAGAGAGTGATTTCAAATTCAGGGGAAAAATTACTGCAAGGGTATTTTGGGAAGTTTACCGGATTTTATGGAGCAAATAAGTAGATTTGTCACCTCATACTTACCTAGACGAGGTTTGTAATTCCACACCATCTAGCATTTCTATAGTGATCAGAGACCATTAACAACTCAAAGTAATACACTTAATAAATTCCACTTTTTCACAAAAGAAATGAACAAAACTGAAATCGGAGCAGCACGCTAGCAAAACATAGGCCTTTTGCTCTCCAGTACGGATCTATAACGATCCTAGTCACATACTACATTAAATTGTATTATCAACCGGAAAACCCCCAGAGGATACCACCTAAAAGCCGGAGTATTTTTACACGAAGAAACAGTTACTATTACCAAGGGGATGCAAGGCCCTCACTACAAAAACTTGAAGGCACGACGGTGAGTTCCAAACGCCCGGTCCATTCTTCACCTGGCTTCAAAATGACTGGTTTCTCAATTGCTGCCCCATCGACACAAAGCATTTTTTTGTACTCATCATCCCCAAAATCTAACATTGCTCTTGATTTCTTCTGCCAGGGATTCCACACTACTGTTTCAGCAACAAAAGAAAAAACGACACATTATTATTGAGGAATGAAAATGATGGCTCCCCATTTATAGGTACTTGTTTTTTCCCTTTTCTTAGATATGAAATGTGAAAGCATCGTGCAGAGGGCATGGGGCATCTTACCAACATCCGGTAGCCCGCCCTTCCTTATCACATATGTTCTTTTCCTTTCATGATCAAGGACGGCGATGACATTGGGAGAACTAAGATAAACTCGATTCACCTGTTGAACGGAAGAAGCAACAATGTAAACGAAAGACTTACAAGACAAATTCCTTCATCTTGTTTTGAGAGTCATAATATGGCTTGAGAAGCAATCACTTCGTTTAGAAAAATCCATTGGTTCCCCCAGTTAACTGCGTAAGATACTGTGATGGGCTTTGCAGACCCATGGAAGTGGAACTGCCCTACGGATTCAAGTTATAGGGATGGATCAAAATTCACCCGGTCCCTAATTGTCTCCTCCGAGGCAACTCTAAAATATCACTCCATAAGTAGTAGAGATGAGTTTTTTTACCTCGGATTCAAAAGTTATGGCGTCTCCCTGTTCGGTAAAACGTTCTCTTTGGCCAAGGTTGTCCAGATAGTCCAGTGTTTCTAACCCTTCAATCCTCACTTCACTGCATATACAACTCACTTTCATGTAATTCCAGAAATATTATTTACCTTTAATTGAAGGAATCACTATTTTCAACACGTCCTATTTGGTTTTTTCTTTGCAAAACGAGTAATGGACACAATGATAGATACATCTTCGTCATAGTTCTTTCGGCAAAAACTGTTAAAAGGGTTTGCGGAACAAAACTAGAACAAGAGTTTGTGAGATACTTCTGCTTTTAACGTACTAGGCAGAGAAGAAACAGAAATAACAAACAAATAACATTGCATGCCAGAAGTCAAAGTCACAACAGAAAATAGAGCTTACCTTATGTCAGAGACAGACAAGTATGTATGATAAGCAAATGAGAAACTAAACGGTTTGCGATTGATGTTTCTGATGCGCGATATCAAGGTCAATTTTCCGTCTGCTGCAAGAGAAACCCTAAGGCGAAACTCGAAACTGACAAAGTAAAGAAAATCAATAAGCCCCATATGACATAATGAACACATGATGATCATTTTGGCAGGAAGCCAGCATTCTGAAATTTACAGCAGCTCTACCAAATTCTTCCTCTAAATTTAAAACATTGGTAGCCCACATGATAATGGACCTTATACAGTTATATGCCTCTTCCGGCTTTTAGAACCTCTATCTATGATGCAGAATGCTGATAGATATGCAGATATTTATCTTAAGAAGCCAGAGAATCAAACAGCACAGTGGGCACTGGGCATGGATCTACAAGGACAATTGAAAACTAAGAGCGGCGTAATCTTGATTCTACTAAATAATGGAATTATTCAATCAAAAAGTGGGAATTCTAAAGCATCAAAGGTTATATACCTATGTGGCCAACACTTCAGTTCTTCCTTAGATGGTTTGAGTACCAGGTCAACAAAGGATTTTCCAAGAGAATCATTTGGGTGTAAAGGAGGAGGATTCTCGTCGATGGTCCATATTTTGTTCCTTGCAAATCCATGTTGCTCAAGTGATCCGCACTTTCCAAACTGCACTACCATTTAAAGGCCATCGATTAAATCTGGACTCCAAAAACAAATCATAAACATACATACGAACTATGTATAGTAAGAATCACGAAGGAATGAATGAAGAGACCTGTGCAAAGCATATAGGAACTCCTCCCCGCATTGCTTTTGGAGGCTTAAGGATTGCCTACAATCCATAAAAGATGCAGTCAACCATTCTTTTACCGAAGACATGAAATGTTAAGTTCAAGTAAATCATTTCATGTAGACGTTCAAGTAATGGGCCACTGATTTACAAACAATTGAATTAACTCGAAAAGCAATAGTTTGAGATTACGTATTGTCAGAATCAGAAAAGTGAGGAGTCCTGTGATATAATTTGAGACAATTTCAACTAGCAAGATAAATTACCATTGATACAGGTTACGATGGCATGAAGAATATCAACTAAAGAGAACTATAGTCATTAGTCAGACCAAGATTGTTCTCAACAACCTCTGTCTTGTCACACTTATGAAATAACCATATTCCTTATAAGACTATGGGAACTCGACAGAACTATCTTTTGCAATTTCGCTTAATTACACCGTATTTCACCAATGTAAGTTGTTGAATGAAGGTATTGCAAATTTTGATCAGTATAAGGAAACCCGGCATTGGTGGTTTTCCCTACTCAGTACTCACCCAAAAGAGTTCATAAGATGAGATCTTTCCATCCTCAAAAACCGATTAAGGAAGGTTACAATATCCATATTTTACTATCCCTATCATTACTCCCAGTCAGTTATGAAATTATCCATGAGTTACATATTTAGTGTTACCAGTCCATTGATTGACATTGAGAGAAATGGCATCTATCTTAAATCATCAATGGTCCTGGAGACAACAACTAAGATGTTTGAACATACTGTAATACAGAAAGCACACAAGAGCATTACAAACCATGAGAAAGTCCAAAATTGTACCTTGTTACTAGTGAATAAAAGCTCTTCACCTCTATCGCTTCGCCATGAGGTAACTTGACCTCCATGCAAACTAACCTAAATCACACATTGTCAAAGATTAAGGAACCGAAAGCAATTAATATATACCAAGGTACATAACTTGAGATATATACAGTTATTGTATATTGATCAGCAGGAGTTTTCCTGAAATGAAACAATGGACTCAAATTTGAAAGGGGATTATGAAAATGGATCTCACCCTGGCAGAAGCCCCTTGCGGGTTTCGAAGAACGATTTGATCAATCCCATAACAGTCCTTTGTCAATTCAACAGCTGCCTTGTGATCCCAAACTGGAGCAGAATGTCCCATTTCCAAAAACAAGAAAACAAAAGAGAAATCTTTTCTTTCTAATTCTCTTCTACTTTCCTTTATCCAAACAAAATTCCCAAAGAACTTTAAGTTTTTTTCTCAAAAGAACAACGAAAAACCCGATACTCGTGAATGAGAGGAAACAAGTCTCGTTGATCACTAGGACAGTTGGTAAATTTGAACTTCTACTAACGCCTTTCTCGTGATAAAACCCAACTACCAATTCAACTTTCCCAATCTTTCCCTCTCAAGAGTATCTAGATCCAGAAAAACCATCAACCCAGAAACTCCCAAAACGCGTTAATACCTACCAAGATTTCCATTTCCTGAAAACTATTTAAAGATGCCAATAGAATGCAGCATATGGTAACTGGGTGGTAATGTTACGAATCCTACCACCCAGAAAGAAATCCCAAGAAGTTTTTGCCATTTTGTGTTAAATAAAGACAATTGTTAGAGTTTGTCCCACATTGGTTAATTATAACCTCCAAAACTAGTATATGAACACGGGCAGCCTATCCACTCATAGCCAATTAGTTTTGAGTTTGATGCTTTAACATGGTATCAGAGCTAAGCTTCCGGAGGCTTTTGGACAAGACTCTATGTCATTGATGGCTAGTTCCCCCTTTGTTTGTCGTTGATGGTTGATCGTTGTTGTATGAGTTAAATTGTTTGTTTACCTCACCATGTGCAAGTCAGGGGTCACATGTGTAGGGGAGTGTTAGAGCTTGTCCCACATTGGTTAATTATAACCTCCAAAGCTAAAGCTAGTATACGAACACGGGTGGCCTATCCACTCATAGTCAATTGATTTTGAGTTGGATGCTTTAACAATCACATGTTGTAAAAGACCAAAAATGATGTGGGTACACCACTCTCGCGCACCCCAAGTATACACTAATGCATCTCAACCATTCAAAAGCATTTTAGACGTTCCAAATTCTGAAGAAAGTATTTGCGCGAAGTCTAAACTCTTCATGCGAGTAGTTTATTTAAAATCCGGAACATTTATTTCTAAGATGGACGGTTGGCATGCGTTGGTGTGTATATGGGGTACGCGAGTGTGGTGTACCTAGCATTGGTAAAAGACGGAGAAAAAACTAAATCAAGAACTCATATCCCAATTCCGAATCCAAATCTCAAAACTCGAAGAAAGTTGTCGGACGACCAAACTTATTTCAGTGAAGATTAAAGTTCAAATTCCTTAAATACTGTTAAAGCCCACTTGGAGACTCATGAATAAAAGGGGATATCCAGAGCCTTCAAATTTCAAAAATTACAGTTCTGCAATTCTCTCACTCAAACAGGAATCTGAATAAAAACAAATGGGAGAAATTAGAACTAAATGCGCTGCATGCCAATGAACTAAAAGTGGGAAGCAAAAGTACGTGCTAAGAAATCAATGATACATTAATTAAATGAAGTTAGTAAGATTTTAAACAGATCTTCGAATACAATCCCTGTATCAACATGAGAATTTTCACTCTCAACTATTTTTTGGCAACTTCTCCCTACGGAAACGAAGAATTGGGTAATGAATTTATTCAAATAGTTGATGTGCGGAACATGCCATTAGCAGAAAATTGGAAGTTACTTCCAAGACAAAAGGTGTTAAAAAAAAAAAAATTATTGAAAGACAGGAACTACACAACCCCTCAAAATTGGTACATTTAGAAATTTCATCAAACATCATATAAGCATAATCTACCTCTTACCAAAAAAAAAAATACTATAATCTACCAAGCAAGAGAGAAATTCATACATATAGAGAAATTGCTATAAATGTAATTCAAGAAAAGAGATTCCCCAATACAAATTAGGAAATGGGTTCTCTTTTTTAGTGATGAAATAGCCATATCGAAGCTGAATGATATGAAAACTCTTGAGCAGTGGCCGGCAATACTTCAATGGTGAATTATAGAAGACGAAAACAAACCGCATGGGATACATGGGATCCAAAAAAGAAGTCAAAAGGCAATAAATAAAGAAGTAATCATATATGTTCACAAGGGTAATAGAGTGCTTATCTCCTCTGAAGTCATGTAAGCAGTTATCGTCGTTTGATTTCCGTAATTCCGTTGATTGGTTCCATGGGGCGTGAGTTTTAGAAGGCTGTCGGTTCATAGGATTGTAATTCTTCGTTAAAGGGATATATATTTTGACTTCTGACCCTCCGTCCCAATTTGTTTGCCCCTTCTGGGGAAGTGGGTTTTTAAGAGGTGTGAAAATTTTGTATTGTCTTTTTTGTTTTGCCCCTAAATCTAGTCAAAATTAATTTTTTATATGAAACTCAAAACATATGCAATATGGATCTTGATTGATAGATATCAATTAGTTTTATTATACAAAGTTTTCAAAATCATAAGAACCGCTATAAAATAAAAGATAATGGTCAAACAAATTGAGATAGAAAAAGTACTTTTTAAGGGTAAAACTGGAAAGTCACCCTGTTTTGATGGATATTTTTAGAAATGGGATAAATATTTTGGGACATCCCAAAATGGAAAGAAGGACCAGCAAATTAGGACGGAGGGAGTATAATTTGTGAGCTTCTTTCCGATTAGTTAGTTTTTCCCCATGTCATAAACATATGCAGTGTCTTTATACACTTTTAATGCGCTCGTGTGTGAGTTAAGTTCAATGTTGCAAAAAGAGTAATGGGGAACACATTCTGAAAAAATTATCAAAAATCGACTTCAACATGCATTGGTTTTCGTTAAGGAAGGTTTGGCTTTGTTTGGAAGCTTTTCCCCCTCTCGATTTAATCCGGCCGAAGGGGGCGAGGACGGATAAAATTTAGATGGGTTTGGAGGTGTCCAAAAATAATCCGGTCGGATAAGGCTTGTTTTATCTCTCTCTTTCCCTATTTCAACTACAAAACCACCTTATGCCTCATTTTATCCCTCATCCAAACCCAGTACTATTTTATTCTCTTTTTTAATATCTCATCCAAACCAAGCACTTTTTTATTCACTTTCCATAAAAGCCACATCAATATGGGACACCCATCCAAAAATAATATCCCCTACTATCTTATGCCCTCCAAATTTTATCCACCCGAAGTTAATCCCTTATCCAATCGAGCCCTAAGGGTAATTTCGGGATTAGCAAAAGTCAACAAACAACTCTCCATTTTAATAGAGGGAAATTCTATTGGCATCCCATTTTTTTGCTAAATGTCTCCCACTAAATTTTGACCATTTAATGACAAAAATACCCTGAAATATAAAGATTATATTATCCTTCTTCTTCCTCCTCCCTCCTAACCACCGCCACCATTCACCTCCATTACCACCACCACCATTGAAATTCGACCGCCACATCACCACCACCACTAAAATCCCACACCACCGCATCATCACCCACCCATAGCCGCATCCATAACCACCACTTGTTCCGCCGTCTGCTTGGTAGTTAGGGTGTAACCTTAATCTTCCATCTTCAAAGCTCGATCAATCTGCCCCACAAACGATTCTCTGAACCAGCTATGTGCTCGCGCCAGGCCCCAGATGCTCAGCAAGTTGGCCTCCTGATTCAACCATTTCCGCAAGCTCGATCTCTCCCAGTCGTCTCTCTCCTTGACGGCGTTGAATATCCAATTCCAAATGGGTTCTACTCATTCGAATTTAGAATCCGAAGGGGCACATAAAAATTCAAACTTTAGAATCCGAATGGGTAATGGTAGTTCGGATTTTAGAATCTAAATGGGTATTTTTCATCTTCTTCTTCATCAGTACCAACAACGTTCACGAATACCCATTCTATTAGCCGATCGACGAACTGGACGTTTTCAGTAAACCCATTCATCCGACCAATTCGAAAATGCACCCATTCGACCAAAACCAAAAAGCTGGGTTTACCAAAACAAAAACCCATTCGAATGGTGAACGGGTTCGAATCGCAAAGAATAGGTTTACTGAAAAAGTTGGTTTTGGTTGGAAAAGGAGGTGGTTGTGGTGGTGGAGGAGAGGAGGAAGAGTGGAGGGAGAGAAGAATTTTCAATGGCAGCGGTGGTTATGGAGGTTAGTGGTGCTGGGAGGCGGTGGGAAGTGGAGGGAGGCGAGGGGTAAGTTGGGAAAATTTGTGAGATTCTGGGGAGGTACTTAGCATATTATGGGAGGAATTTAGAATTTTGTGCTTTTCATTTAAAGTGGGAGGCATTTAGCAAAAAATGGGATGCCAATAGAATTTCCCTTTAATAGAAGTATAGATAGATACAGATAGATTATGCTACAATCCTTTGTTGGAGTCGTAAGACGACCATCCTTAATTGAGGTCGAGGGGTTGTTTGGATAAATAATCCGTTTAATTTTTTTTATTTAACTTTTTTGTGCACTTGTTAGTTTTTGGTTAATTTTTTGTGAATTATTAATTTCTCTCGACGGGAGAAATCTAAAAAATGATTTTTTTTTTAATAAACAAACCTAATAATCCACTACTTTTTTCTTTATTCAAAAAAAATTCAATTTTGAAGATAATTTTTTTTACTTTTCTAAAATCATCTCGTGGAGACGAACCCATAATTCAAAAAATAAATAAAAAATTGATACAAAACTAATCAATAGGAAAAATTATGAATAAGAACAAAAAAATAATCTAGATTTTTGGAAAAATTTGGCATAAATCCAATTTACCTTTTTGAAGGGAAGACACCCGTTTTTTGAAAGGGGTTACACATCATTTTTGAAAGGGATTTCTGGGTGGGGCAAAAAAATAAAAAACAAACAAAGCTCGTCTACTTGAAACCCGCCATTGCTGCCTCCATAACCACCACCACTTCCATACCCTCCACCACCACCCCTGCTACCACCTCCGCCGCCAATTGATCCGTACAAAAACTTTATCACCCAATGCCGCCGACCTCCTCTCCCTCCTCCTCTTCCAGATTCAGGCCTTTTTTTCCAATCCTTCTATTAGTGAAGTGTCACTAGTTTTCTTTGAAGGAAGTGTTTTACCCAAAGCACTTTTTAAAACAATTCACCATTGCAACGACTTTTCAAAGGGAAAAATGACTCCCAATTTTTTCAGTGGCTATGGTTGCAATTAGAGGAATAGAGTTTCTAATTCTGTCGGTGTTTGTTGCCGGCGTCCTTGTTACGTTGTCATTTGGCTCCAATGTCACGTACGAGCAGGGTCTTGATCTCCGGCTTCATTTACTACCCTTGCATCACCCCCGACTTGACCTCTTTCTTACAATCAAACTGTATAATCCTTTTTTTCATATTTTTTAAAATTAGAACTTGTTTTCTAATCCTTTCAACTTTTTCATAAATAAGATCCAAATAAGTGGTCCACAAGATCCATTGGTTTGTCGCACTTGGGACAGGTCATTTAATGTTGTTCCAATTCTTGTCTTCAACTCGAAACTGACTTATTGGACTTTACGAGACAGCTTATTTTCTCACAATACATCGACTTAAAAACTGACTTAAGTCAATTCCTGATTTAAGTCAAGAATTGGATAGATTAACAATACTATTTTTTAGTACGTTGCGTGCATATTAAGAAATATCGTTCATTACATAGATTTCATTTTAATTTTTTCAGTCAACTTTTTTTTATCTGAATTTTTAAGCCATAAATATTACTTTCATCTTTTCTATTTTTGCTTTTAGCACACATGTTTGTCACTACTAAGTTAAAATGTTGGCTCAGTCCCTCCTGGTTCATAAGAATGGTCCCCAATATAGTGGGTACTTTCCTTTTATGAGTGGTCCCAAATGTATTAGTGAAATGTCAATTTGGTCCCCAATGTAAAAATCTTATCTATTGCATTCCCAATATTTCAAATTCGCATTTAAATGGTCGGTGGGTTTAACTCTGTCTGTTTTTTTTTTCTGTCAAGTGTGAGGGCATTTTTGGAATTTTGTCATTAAATAAACCATCATCACCCTAAAAAAAAAACATTGTCTTCAATCTTAAAACAACACCCTAACTTTTTTCCTCTGCCACATATAGAATGTCCATGAAGGTGATTGCATGTTTCCAAAAAGATCTTAGAAACCCAAAATGTCCATGAAACCTAAATCAGAAGAGCCCTTTTCAACATAATCACATCATGTCGACTATGCTGGGGAAACCAAAACTCGTTGGAATTTGATTGAAAAATGTTGAAATTTTCCACAATCGGTTGATTTTCGTTCTTTAGCTTTTGTACTTTCTCCGTCAATACTCAACATCACTGTGATTTTCGAATATTCTAATCCCAAATGTCTATTTCCATCATCTCTCCCCTCTTTCTCTCCCTCCTCTGCATCACTGTAATTTTCTCTGACTACACAAACTTCTTGTAAAAGGTTGCACGGACAAAAAATTTCAAAGGGGTTATTTAAGGTATGAGGTTTCTGGATTCAATAGGGTTTCTGGTACTGAGTTATTGCACAAAGTATGAAGACCAAAAAAGGTATACAGGTCGACTCCGGAGGATTGAGTTAGGGTTTTAGGATTGAACATGATGCCTGTGAGGTGATGGTTATTTAATAACAAAATTCCATAAATACCCTCGCACTTAACGGAAAAAACAGACAGAGTTAGACCTAGGGACCATTTAAATGCGCATTGTGATTATTGGGGATGCAATAGACACAATTTTTACGTTGGGGACCAAATTGACATTTCACTAATACATGGGGAACCATTCGTAAAAAAAAAGAAAAGCCTTTCCTTTTATCTTAACTACACCGTTTTGCATTATCTTGGTTCCAAACTTCTCTGCCTTGGCTCTGTTTGGCCCCTTCTTTTCCCATTTTTTTCATTACGCCAAAACCGACTACTCCCATAAAGCTACAAAACAAAGGCACTAATTCCTGCATTCTTGTCCATTGTATTTGTACAGGTAGAAAATACTTTTCATTTTGACAATGGTGGAAGATTACGATAATCTTTTTCGAATTTTAAGCTTCTTATATTTTTTTTTGGCTAACCAGATATCCGGGTTCGTTTGTGCACACTTTTAACTAATTGCAAGGCCCTTAAGTTAATAACCGGACAAACCTCCGGTAGCTCAACAGTGGAAGATTACAAAAATCTTTTTTTAATTTTAAGCTTCTTAATTTTTTTTTGGCTAACCAGATGTCCGGGTTAGTTTGCGCACACCTTAACTAATTGCAGGGCCCTTAATAACCGGACAAACCTCCGATAACCCTAAGGTTTGAACATCCAAGACAGCATTTATTGCTTTTTCATGTTCACTTGGCCAAACCTCTTGGGTTTCTTTTCTTTTTTTAATTTTAAGCTGTGTTTTCTAATTTTGAGTTGTGTTATATGTTTTGCGTAATGCTGATATAGTATCTTCACAATTAGTGACTTTGTTTTGTAACTTTATGGGAGTAGTCGTTTTAAGCGTAATGAAAAATGCAAAAAAATGGGAAAAGAAGGGGGCCAAACAGAGCCAAGGCAGAGAAGTTTGGAGGAACTAAAATTATGCAAAACGTTGTAGTCTTTCTGTGCACCACACTGCACAGAGCACCCCCCAAGTCCACTACACTTAAACTTCATTTACCAACTTCTCCTTGTCTCTGTGCCTCAAACAGAAACTATTGATGGGCTTTCAATTATCCTGGAGTGACTGGACCAAGTTCATTGTGGACCAAAGAATCGGAACTATACCGGGCCTCACAAGATCCATTGGTTTGTCGCACTGGCGGCGCCACACACAGATCAGGATGGTCACTTGACCACCTAGGAATTTTTTTTACCTAGAATACATGTTTAAATTTTAGGTTATTCTCCTTTTGAACACCCAAGCAAAATGTGGATGACCACCCAAGTCCCAATTTTTCCATTTAAATGTGTTGCCTTGAAACTTGAAACTATAGAAAGTTAAGTGAAATCTCATGAGCCCTAAGGGTTAGCTCAAGTAAGTGGTAAGAAGGGAGGAGGCAAGTGTTTTACAAGTACAAGTCCGTAGTTTGATTCTGATTAAAAGTAAAACCCTTTTGGCAGAGGTAAGAAGGGATCTCCGTTTACTGTACGGCCACACGACCTAAGATTACGGTTAGTGTGATCAGTTCTGGATTGTAAAAAAGTTGTAATCCCATTAAATCTATGGGGCACTAATAGTGCAGTTTACCCAAGTAATTTTGTCTAACCTTGTGTTATGCTGTTAGGTTCAAGGACTAAAAGAAAAGCAACCACAGTTCATACAAGAAAGGAGTGCCAAAGAGGAATGCCAAATATATAGTAGTTGAGTTTGAGCCAAATACACTGTTGAGTTTGAGTTTCACTTGATTTTTGGTTTATCAATCCAAAGCTTACTAATGGAAGGCTCTGTTTACATTTTAGCGAAATCAAATCATGGTTCTATTTTGGATTCGAGGTTTCAATTAGTTCATCGCATCTTGACAAGAGGATTCCCATCAATACCAAGGAAAAAAGCACGGTAAAGCGACTACACATATAACCCAAATGAACAACAGAAAAATAGTACTAGGAAAGAAGGAAGCATCCCAATAGAAGCAGCAGACTCATAAAAGTGCCAAATTTGAAAACCAGGACAAACGGAACTTTCTAGCCGAAATAACTCCCAGCATCAATCTAGACAACTAGAATAATCAAAGCACGCATCACAGGGAATGTATGTGGCCAAAACCAACTTTTCCTCACTTTCATCACCAAATGTTCCATAGTGCAGTAACCTAAATCACACATTGTCAAAGATTAAGGAACCGAAAGCAATTAATATATACCAAGGTACACAACTTGGGATATATACAGTTATTGTCTATTGATCAGCAGGAGTTTTCCTGAAATGAAACAATGGACTCAAATTTAAAAGGGTATTATGAAAATGGATCTCACCCTTGCAGAAGCCTCTTGCGGGTTTAGAAGAACGATTTGATCAAACCCATTCCAGTCTTTTGTCAATTCAACTGTTGCCTTGTGATCCCAAACTGGAGCAGAATGTCCCATTTCCAAAAACAAGAAAACAGAAGAGAAATCTTTTCTTTCAAATTTTCTTCTACTTTATCCAAACAGAATTCCCAAAGAACTTTAAGTTTTTTCTCAAAAGAACAATGAAAAACCCGATACTCGTGAATGAGAGGAAACAAGTCTCGCTGATCACTAGGACAGTTGGTAAATTTGAACTTCTCCTAACACCTTTCTCGTGATAAAACCCAACTACCAATTCAACTTTCCCAATCTTTCCCTCTCAAGAGTATCTAGATCCAGAAAAACCATCAACCCAGAAACTCCCAAAACGCGTTAATACCTACCAAGATTTCCATTTCCTGAAAACTATTTAAAGATGCCAACAGAATGCAGCATTTGGTAAGTGGGTGGTAATGTTACGAATCCTACCACCCAGAAAGAAATCCCAAGAAGTTTTTGCCATTTTGTGTTAAATAAAGACAATTGTTAGAGCTTGTCCCACATTGGTTAATTATAAACTCCAAAGCTAGTATATGAACACGGGCGGCCTCCCCACTCATAGCCAATTAGTTTTGAGTTTGATGCTTTAACATTGTATCAGAGCTAAGCTTTCAGAGGCTTTTGGACAAGACTCTATGTCATTGATGGCTGGTTCCCCCTTTGTTTGTCGTTGATGGTTGATTGTGGTTGTATGAGTTAAATTGTTTATTAAACTCAACAAGTGCGAGTCAGGGGTCACACATGTAGGGGAGTGTTAGAGCTTGTCTCACATTGGTTAATTATAACCTTCAAAGCTAAAGCTAGTATACGAATCAATTGGTTTTGAGTTGGATGCTTTAACGTCAATAAGACCAAAAATGATGTGGGTACACCACACTCACGCACCCCAAGTGTACACTAACGCATCTCAACCGTTCAAAAGCATTTTTGACGTTCAGAATTCTGAAGAAAGTATTTGCGCGAAGTTTAAACTCTTCGTGCGAATAGTTTATTTAAAATCTGGAACATTCATTTCTGAGATGGACGGTTGGGATGCGTTGGTGTGTATATGGGGTACGCGAGTTTGGTGTACCTAGCGTTGGTAAAAGACGGAGAAAAAACTAAATCAAGAACTCATATCCCAATTCCAAATCCAAATCTCAAAACTCGAAGAAAGTTGTCGGACGACCAAACTTATTTCAGTGAAGAATTAAAGTTCAAATTCCTTAAATACTGTTAAAGCCCACTTGGAGACTCAAGAATAAAAGGGGATAACCAGAGCCTATTATTTTAAAAACAGGAACTACATAACCACCTCAAACCAATCGGGGGAAAATGATAAATTGGTACCTTTAGAAATTTCATCATATAGGCATAATCTACTTATTACCAAAAAAAAAATACTTAATCTACCAAGCAAGAGAAAAATTCATACATCTAGAGAAATTGCTATAATTGTAATTCACGTAAAGACATAGCATTGCATATATTCTGATTCTCCAATACAAATTATGAAAATAATACTAATGGTTTGAGGTGGTTATGTAGTTCCTGTCTTTAAAATAATTTGTCTTGGAAGTAACTTCCAATTTTCTGCTTATGGCATGTTCCGCACATCAACTATTTGAATAAATTCATTACCCAATTCTTCGTTACCGTAGGGAGAAGTTGCCAAAAAATAGTTGAGAGTGAAAATTCTCAGTTGATGCTGGGATTGTATTAGAAGATCCGTTTAAAATCTTACTAACTTCATTTAATTAATGTATCATTGATTTCTTAGCACGTACTTTTGCTTCCCACTTTTAAGTCATTGGCATGCAGCGCATTTAGTTCTAATTTCTCTCATTTGTTTTTATTCAGATTCCTGTTTGAGTGAGAGCATTGCAGAACTGTTTACTCTTAAATATTTGAAATTTGAAGGCTCTGGTTATCCCCTTTTATTCATGAGTCTCCAAGTGGGCTTTAACAGTATTTATGGAATTTAAACTTTAATTCTTCACTGAAATAAGTTTGGTCGTCCAACAACTTTCTTCGAGTTTTGAGATTTGGATTTGGAATTGGGATATGAGTTCTTGATTTAGTTTTTTCTCCGTCTTTTACCAACGCTGGGATATGAGTTCTTGATTTGGAATTGGGATATGAGTCCAAGTGGGTTTTTTTCTCCGTCTTTTACAATCAACCATCAACGACAAACAAGGGGGAACCAGCCATCATTGACATAGAGTCTTGTCCAAAAGCCTCCGGAAACTTAGCTCTGATACCATGTTAAAGCATCAAACTCAAAACTAATTGGCTATGAGTGGAGAGACCGCCCGTGTTCAAGTACTAGCTTTGGAGGTTATAATTAACCAATGTGGGACAAGCTCTAACAATTGTCTTTATTTAACACAAAACGGCAAAAACTTCTTGGGATTTCTTTCTGGGTGGTAGGATTCGTAGCATTACCACCCACTTACCAAATGCTGCATTATGTTGGCATGTTTAAATAGTTTTCAGGAAATGGAAATCTTCTTAGGTATTAACGCGTTTTGGGAGTTTCTGGGTGGATGGTTTTTCTGGATCTAGATACTCTTGAGACGGAAAGATTGGGAAAGTTGATTGGTAGTTGAGTTTTATCACGAGAATGGTGTTAGGAGAAGTTCAAATTTACCAACTGTCCTAGTGACCAGCGAGACTTGTTTCCTCTCATTCACGAGTATCGTGTTTTTCGTTGTTCTTTTGAGAAAAAAAAACTTAAAGTTCTTTGGGAATTCTGTTTGGATAAAGGAAAGTAGAAGAGAATTAGAAAGAAAAGATTTCGCTTCTGTTTTCTTGTTTTTGGAAATGGGACATTCTGCTCCAGTTTGGGATCACAAGGCAGCAATTGAATTGACAAAGGACTGGAATGGGTTTGATCAAATCATTCTTCGAAATCCGCAAGAGGCTTCTGCCAGAGTGAGATCCATTTTCATAATCCCCTTTCAAATTTGAGTCCATTGTTTCATTTCAGGAAAACTCCTGTTGATCAATAGACAATAACCGTATATATCTCAAGTTGGGTACCTTGGTATATATTAAATGCTTTCGGTTCCTTAAACACTGGAAATTTGGGAGCTTTTTCGAGGAGGGCATAGTATAGGGGTTATTTATGCAATAAGGACATTAAATTTTCTTATAATGCCATTAGGATATTTGGGCAATAGGTGACAAAAATACCTTTGGGAAGGGCTTTGTTTGGCTAACACAAAATGAAAATTTTAATTTTTTTTCATATATGATTGCGCAAATAATGTAATCTGTTGACCCTCCGAGAAGGGCCTTGTTTGGCTAACTCAGAAAATGATTTTTTCATATTTTTTTTTAGATCTTATTGCACAGATAACGTTATCTGTTAACACAGAAATATTTTTTTTTTGGTATTTTTTTTCCTGATTAGCACATATACTATTATCTGTTGACTTTTTCCAATGTACAAGAATTAATCGCTCAAATACCTTTATCTGTTAATTTTTTAAGGGAAAATACAAAGAATTGATTAGAATAAATACTCTTATTAGTTTTTTATTTGTTGTTGTTATTGACAAAAAAAAAAGGTGTATAATACTTTTTCTATCGCAAAATGTTGCCCCTTATTTCTTTTTTTAATTGTTCCATAATAAATGGACATTATAAAAAGTTAAAAAATAAAATTTGATACTTCTTATTTTTTTAATTTTTTGAAATGTATAAAATTGACTTTAATTTTTAGTCTTCAATTTATTTTTAACAAATAATAGCAACAGATTACCGAATATTTGTAAATATATACGCTGTATCATGCCAGCAAAAAAGACATATATGGTAATCTGTTGCAATCTGGCCTATGTTTCATGCCAATAATAGCAATAGATTACCAAATATTTGTAAATATGTACATTGTATCATGCCAACAAAGTAGACATATGTGGTAGTCTGTTGCAATCTAGCCTCTGTTTCATGCCAATAAAAGCAACAGATTAGCAAATATGTGTTGATCTTTACAGTGTGATATGCTTGCAAAGCAGACATATAAGGTAGTCTATTGCAATCTGGCCTCTGTTTCATGCAAATAACAGCAACAGATTACCAAATATATGTCGATTTGTACTGTGTATCATGCCAGCAACGTAGGCATAAATGGTAGTCGTTGTAACCCGACCTTTGTTTCATGCTAATAACAGCAATAGATTACGAAGTATCTGTAGATCTGTGCTCGCTATCATGCCACCAAAGCACACATATATGATAGTTTGTTGTAATTTTGCCTCTGTTTCATGCCAATAACAGAAATAGATTACCAAATACGTGTAGATTTGTACACTGTATCATGACAGCAAATGAGACATATATGGTAGTCTACCGTAATTTATAGTGAGGGTGTGAAAATGGTAAATATTGTTTTGGCTAAATAAACCAAATTGGTTTATTTTTGTTTATTTTTGTCCTTATTAAAAAAAAAATCGCATTTGTTAGTTTTTCTCGTCAATTTTTTGTGGTTTATTGGTTCGTGTTGACGAGAGGAATTTAAAAACTATAAAATTATTAGTCAAACTTGAATTTTTTTAAATAAAGACAAAAATAATCCAAATTGGGAATAAAGGAAAAATTAATCCAATAAAAATAAAAATTTGGATTATTTTTGTTCTTAGTGAACTTTTTTTAAATTTTGATCATAATTTTATACTTTTTAGATTCCTCTTGTTGAGACAAACTAATAAACCCCAAAAAATCAAAGCAAAACTAACAAATGCAAAAAAAAATTTGAATAAAGACAAAAAAAAATAAACAATTTTGGTTTATTTAGCCAAAGCAAAATGAAAATGAATTGCTGACTGGATGACCCAAAGCCATGCAAATAAGTCAAGGTGCCAGTAAGCTAGCTAGCTTCGACACTCTGAGCTGTAAAAAAAAAAAAAAACATCTCGCCAATATTAGTGGTAATGCATGCTCTAGGAAGATGAAATTAGGTGAGAAGAACCCCTAATGCATGCTTTTTGAAAAGTGTATCCCCAAATCCTCTCATTAGACTAATTATGAACCTAAGGGTAAATTTCACTGCCCTCCCCTAGGACTTCTAACAATAACAGATAGTTGCCCTCAAGTTTGAACAATTACAGAGACCTCACATGTCAAACTTGTCATGCAAAGTGCAGAAACCATGCATTTTCCATTAGGCTTAGACCCCGCATAATTTATCAGCAAGACAAAAGAGTCCAACTTGAATACCATCGGAAGCATAAGCCAAGATCATGGCAAGTCTTAAGATGAAAAGACGACATCAAAATGAGTTGTGCGAGGAGCTAGCTAGCATGTATAAATTTACGAAGGGATCATGTATCCATTCATTTTTGTCCAGTCAAACAAACGGGTCCTCAAGGCCGGGCTAAATTACTTATTAATTACCACTAATCTGTTTTTTTTTTTAACAAAAAAACCCACCACCATAGACCATTGTGGCATTAACTAGTTGATAGAGTATAATTATTGCTTTGTTATCACCAATATAAGTCCAACAGAACAAGGGAGCCACCCCCCCCCCCCCCCCCTGCAAACATCATCCCGACATTGTACGGAATAATTAGTATCGTTGGGATAGATACAAAATCACTTTAAGTACAAGAAGCCAATTAGGCAAGTTAGTACGTATTATAGGGGTGGTAGGCTTAGTAGGCTCCCATGGAAATTCAAAAAAAAAAAAAGGAATCGAACTTCAAATCTTTTATGGAGATATCCATTTTCCTGGTACGTACAATAGACAATAGACGTGACAAGCTAAATAGACTCGATTCACTGTCTTCCAATTGATTGATAACCAATATTAATGATTTTGGATGATCTCGTTTTTAGTCCCACAAATCTTTTCTTTTATGTACAGATATTTTTGTGCATTTTTGGCTATTGAACCATGTGCAAATCAATTTGAGTTCTACCATGCACCACATCTCTAAGATCCAACCACAATAAGAGGGAAGTTTTAGTCAAGTTTCAAATACCAATATTGATAACACAAACTTTCTCAACTTCACTCTTACAAAGTTAGGGATTCATCGAATTCATTGTCCTTGAGGTGGGGATTTGCTGCCTCTTCTTTTTCATTTTGTTTTTTGGTCATTATGATTTTTATTAAGGTGATACCAACTTAAGAGTAATGTTATATTTATGCTTTCTCTTGCGTCGAAAATGTATTTTTACTACATCCATCCCACATTTGATTATTTCAATAGTCCGGACTCCTTGAAGCAATTATCGCCCGTAGTTATTTGGAAAAAAAAAAATATTTGTCCATCGAATATGTTTTTCATTCATCTGATTACAGGGAACAATCGTTAAAAATAAAAAAAGACTACAAATATAAGAAAATGACATTACAAAAATTCCTAGGTATTATTGGAAATACTCGGTAGAAATTTTGAAAATTTATATGATTGGAGATAACGACACAACAAACAAATAATATGACCATACTACAAATATAAAATAAGGGAGATTAGAAAACTTATATTGATCAAGGCACGCGTAAAGCGCTCTCCTAAGAGAAGAGATATGTCTCCACTTGCACCGAGTTGTGTGACATTCCACTCCCAAGATACAACGATCATCCACGGAAGCTTGGTGTGCAGCTAAAGCTTTCCACACAATTCAAGAATCGCCCGTATGCACAAAATAATAAAACTTATATCCCAACGAATCTCGATATATGAGTGTTACATATAGCTCATAGGTTTGATAAAATATTTTCTACAAGAACACTCACTTTCATCTTATGGATTAGCCACCTTTACATAGGAAACAAACCTTCTATGCAATTAACCATTGCATATAATAGGCATTTAAATACACAATATAATATTTGCGAGTTATGATTATTAATACCCAATAACCACCAATTTAATTAGCTAATATAATTAGACACAATAAATTGGTTTAAAGATACTTTTAAAGGCTTTTTCTAACATTGGTGAGGGTGGAGGATTCATTGGTCCGGTCCTTAGTAGTAGATAAGAGGTGTATTGATTAGGAAACTCCAAGGATAAGGATTTAGGGAATTGTAAGGGGTTGTCATAGTGGTTAATCAACTAACTGCTCTCGGTAGGTTTACATTTCCATGGTCACAGATTCTATTCCCCTCGGCAGCGATATATCCTTGAGACCATCTCACCTCACGCAAATACGTGTGGAAAGAACTGTGGGAAGGGTTGGAGAACTAGCTCGGCTCATTGGGACACTCTTCATTAATAGAAAAAGAAAGAAAAGAGGTATGGATTTATGGAATTTGGGTAATTGATCTTTAAAAATTGAAGAGTCAAACCAGTGAATAGGTTGGAAAGAAGGTAATTAATTGACTCTCTCCCCCTACCCTACTTCTTCAAAAAATCTTGACCTTAGGCCAAATCTGAGAGCCATCCGAATTGGCCTTTTAAATTTGTTTTTACCTCTACTTTTATTATCTGGTCAACCTTTGTTCCATTTAAGGGTATGCTAGTCTTAAGTGGGAGGACAGTTTGGTTATCTCCGAGAGAGTGTGATTCGGTCTCAGAATTATTTCGTTGCTGATTACGACGAAATTTGACATAAATAAATACAATTATTATCGTAATTGTTGAAGTAAAACTTTAGAGGCTATAAGGTCAACGAACAAACCCGATGTTGTTTATTTATTTATTTTTGATCGGCAGAAGAAAATTTCATTAATCTTAAAAAATCAAAAGATAAAAAATTCATTTTTCTTATCCCTTTGACACATAATAAAACCTAATACATCGCCGAGGATGTGCCCTACTACGCAACTGATAAAATCACATCAATATTTTGTATCGGTTCTGTATTTATTTTTTCTATGCGATAATTTGTGGGATGTTATATTGGTTTGGGTCAATGTCACTACACTCAAGCTGTTATAGTCCTCCAACCCATTACCTATTGATAACTCACCTAACCGGGATCTTTGAGTCTTACTAAATGACCATTTTATCCCTGTTGTACTTATTTGTCCCGATTAAAGATTTATCTGCAAGTGGTGGCTAGCTCATGCAATTGATTTGTATATACCCAGAAATTATGGTAACAACAAGAGCATAACAAAAATTATGATAAATTTGTACCAATTTATGTGTTTCCAGGGATCATGGTAAATGTGCTAACTTTGATCCACTAAATTCACCATGATTCGGGATTTGTTTGTATTTGTCGGAAACTATGTACAACAAGTGCACTATAGAAATTATGATAAATTTGTACCAATTTAAGTTTATCCAGGGATCATAGTAAAAATATTTTGTTTTTTGCAACAAATTTTTTTTTAAATATTAAGCCGTATGATCGGATGGTATTCAGGGTATTCAAATTGACCATAAAATGTGTTTTGAAGTTTAGGTGCCATATTGCCATCCGATCAGATTCATGATTCATACACAAATTTATTTTGCTTGATTTTACTATGTTTACTAGTAAGGACATTTGTTACCATGATTTCGGATTGCATCGTTGGATTTTAGCGTAAATTTAATAGAATTTTTCAGTGAACATTGTGTATAAAATATTCATTTTGAATTTATTCTATTTCCTATTTGAAATAGTCAAATAAATCCCACTTGATTAGGAAAACACATTTATTTCAATCCTAATCAAATCTCTCTTACTTAGGAAACTATATCTACATATATATAGGCAATAACAAAAAGGGTACATAAGGTATTTCACACTAAAAAAAAGATGAAAACATAATCCTTCAAATTGACTGGGATGATAACTTATGTGATGTCCTAAAAAAAGGATGATTATTTACTTAACTCTATCTTGTTTTAATAGGGATCCAAAAAAAAATATGCAGTATGAATTTTACTTGATAGATCTGAATTATTTTCATTATTCAAAGTTTTTAAAATCATGAAAAAAAATTATAAATTAAAGAATATAAACATGTGAAAATAGGCACAAATTCTGAAAAAAGATCAACAAACACGGATGGAGACACTACTAAACAGAAGCCCAGAGATTCTTTCATTTACTGGAGGGAGTAGTATTCTATGCCTCGCGCCCAAAATGAAATGTGTTCAAAACGTTGTGCCAAAATCAGGGGAGCCCGCGAAACTAATGTTTTTCCCCATAGCCTTCGAAATTTTAAAATCTCCCTCTTGTCCCCAATCCATCTCTCTCCCCCCTCACTGAAATCTTGGCCTTACGAGAATTCAATACAAATTTCAAACTATAGTCAATCTTGAATTTGAATCCTCCCTCCCTGCTTCTAAAATCCTGATTTTCAACACCCAAAAAGTTTTGGAGAGAGAGAGAGAGAAGCAAAATTGAACTTTGAAATCATCCCTCCAAAACAAATTCCACCATTACATATAGCTCTCTCTCTCTCCATACCTATTTCACCATCTCACCAGCAAACACCTCTCTCTCTCTCTCTCTCTCTCTCTCTCTCTCTCTTGCAAAAATGAAGGTTACCTCTTCTTCTTGTCAACACAACAACAAAGAGAACGTACCCCCGTTCGCTCAAAATCAGATCGACCCAGTTCCTCCAATGGTCCAAACTTGTTCTCCAAAGAATGCCAAGAGAAGGTTGAGAAAGCCTCTAAGGGACATAACCCACCTTTTCAACTCCCAAATCCAATCAGATTCAGCCCGAAACACCGATTTTCAGCTCCTTTCCCCTGTTCCAGCACTTGCTTTGAATCTTCGAAAGCGAAAGGCAATTGATGGGATTGATTCAGTGCACCAAATGAAGTCCAAGTCTTTAAGGATTCATTTCAGATAGCTCCAATTTCGTAACCAAATTTAACAGCTATAGTCAATCGTACTAAAGATTTGTTGAGATTCTCTTTTCTTGAATACTGACTTCAAAGATTACCAATGTTGAATATCTAGTTGTTACATGTTGCTGTCTTGATTTTTCTTTTATGAAATTCTCTCGATTTAGATTAATTTTCGATGAGTTTATGCAGTATATGGGAATCTGGAAAACTTAAAACCAAGTGTAAAAGATGTACATTTATGTGTTTATTTGGGTCGTTTTCTTACATTTTAAAAAACATGTCTTTTTGGTTCACTTTTTGTGAAATTCAAGAAAACTAGCTTGGTTGATGATTTGTTGATAGTTTTCTAAAGTATTTTACTTGAAAAACAACTCAGTGGGAAATATATAAACTACGCTGTCATGTTGTGCAATGCAGCTCAACTTCATCATTCAGGCGACCCCCATCATTCATATCTTGTTCAGTTTTGCCCTAGAAACCTGATCCCAGAGGCAAACATTGACTAGCACATCATTTGTAACTTGTTTATAGTATTGACAAAAAAACATTTACTTTTTTTCTCATAAACAGTCTCCTAATTTGGAATTTCCTATCAAATGGGACGATAGTAAAGCTAACATGAGCAGTGCACAATGCAATAAAACCCTAATTAAAGATGAACAGAAAATGAGGCAGAAAATTCAATCTTATCTACCAAATTCAAAAATAAAATCAAAATCAGCTCTCAAATTTGAAAAAATGAGGCAGAAAATCCAATCTCATCTACCAAAAATCAAAAAAATGAGCAGTGCAGTCTCTTGCTTGAGATAGTACAATATTATTAAGGAAACATGTATAATCACCCATTCAACCGATATCTTGGTTACTAATGGGGGAGTTAAGAGTGTTACTATCATCGAACGCACTGCAAGGGAACTGATTCCGAAGAAATCATTCTTTGCTGCTGTGCTGCAGTACCCTTTCATGCGATACACACTTCATCTCTGTTGCCGATGGGTTGAACCCAAATTTTCAGAAAAATCATGACTTTCTACCAGTTTGTGCTTGAGAGCACGTACTTGCGAATCCATGGAGAGTGTCCAGACCACAACCAAGAGTCCAAGAGCATGACTAGTGTCTTTGCTGCAGCAGGGTTACCCAATGAGAATAGAGTGTCTTCACTGTGTTGTAACGAAGTAAACAAATTGACGATACATAATGGGCAGAGAAGAGATGGTGGTGCAAGTAGAGATTACATGAATCTGTGATCAATTAAGGAAATTGGATTGATTTTGGTGCAGAGCAATTCTGCAAATTCCCATGCAGGTGGAGATTACATGAATTATCTGAGCAATTCTGCAAATTCCCGTATCTAGTAATTCACACGTACAAGTGTTCCTGTGATCGGGTTATTAGCACAGAAGAGAAGTCAGCGCCAATTATATTACATGAATCCTTAGTAGATACATTCCATCAAGGTGTTGCTCAATTGTCCCAAGATTGCACAGGAAAATGATTCTACAGAAAAATGAACTACAGGGGTGTCAGGAATCGAAAGAAAAGAAACTACAAATGATCAGATTTTCCATTCTCTATTCAGTTTAAAGGAAGTTCATGCAAAAATAACAAAATACAAAAACAGTTACAACTTTCAAGAGGCATAATCCTTCAAGAAAACAAGTATGATGGCACCTTCCATTTCCTACAATTATTCAGCATTCATACAGGAAATGCATATCTTATTTCTATGAAGTATTGACACTTCTAGAGGCCAGCGATATGGCAGGGACCCGGGAGGGACACGGTTGGCTTAAATGTGCAATTTTTTTACTAGTTTTGGAGGTAAATGTGTACTATTACTTTAAATGCATGGGTTAAAAGTGTAAGATGATGTATATATGATGCTCGTTTACATATATTGATGCTTCATTCTTATACATATAACTATGTTTCCACTGGTATAAAATTAATACTATTATTATTTATTTTTGTTGCGTCTCCTGCCGTGACTGTGTCCCCGTTTTTATAGCAAACCCGTGTCTCGTGTCCGTGTCTGTACATAGTCGTATTTTGTTTCCATTTTCCTTCCCTTTCCTATCTCTTAATGCAGCCAAAAGTTTATCTATTTCTCAAACTTGGGCAAACATCACTGATCCCTCAATAGTTCAAATGGGGTTACGTGAGAGGAAGACAGGTCGGTGAAAGCTGATTACGTTAATCTGCAAGAGATTATACGTGAGAGCTCAGTTAGTACTCAAAACTGAGGAATAAGTGCCAGAACGAGACATTACGCAAGTGGACATTATAACATAAGATGAATCTCTATTAATTGTTTTCCTACTTCGGTTCAAATGAGGAAGTTTAAAACAATTCTCCTTGCACTCTTAATTCTGTAAGGATAGAATCAGTTTCTTCCAGATGCCAGACTAGCACACAGTGAAGCTGACTGATACACTGATTTAGCTCAAACCTATTTTACTTGGATCCTTTATTTCGCCTGAAGTACCTGTGTCGATGTGTCCAACTCACGTATCCATTTTGACACTCGGATGGACATGAAATAGCCAAAAACATATTTTTCTAGTCTCACATGGACATGAAATAGGAAAAACATATTTTTCTTAACCCCTTCTTGTTTAAATACATTTGTAAATATGATTTACGATACATAACCTGAAAAAATTATGCAATATATACTTCAAACAAGTGTTCAAGACGTGTCCCCATACCCCCACCCTATTTGGGGACACGCATCCCTGTATCCTAAGATTTAAGATTAGAAAGGTCCGACGCTTGGACTTGCACCCACACCCGATACTCGCACCTGAGTCCATGTAACATAGGCTCAAACAAAAGACATAGTGGAGATGTCGTGTCTTGATGGAAAGGTATTGTCCTTCACGTATTGATTTTGAACAAGGTAATGAACATTTAGCTACAAGGTACAATTAATACAGAGAAAAACAACATACTTATTGGGTAAGAATCTTTGAGAGTATGTTCTCCATATCTGATGTTGCAGGAAAATTATACTGCATAATGAAATATAGAAACAAGTTGATGGCCATAAATATTGCTGGAACGACCACAAAAATTATTGCTCAGTTTGCCAATAATGAAAATTATGCTCTGGTTTATACGATAAAAATGTATATGTTACCAATGTCATAGGCCATTAAATTTCCATGGCAGTTTATACTTAGAAGTTCAATGAATCAATACCTGGCTCAGACAACCACGCAACCAAACGAAATTAACGGAAGACTGAAGAATGAACGAAAGAACACAGTCTGCCTGTAAAAGAGAAGTGTCAATATCATGACACAGCGACACACAAGCTCATCTGCTAGATTCCAAGTTTATACAATCCACTGTTAGATTCGCTGCATCACGCTGTCTCTTACAGCCTTCAAGAAATCTACGCCATATCAGGGCATTTGGTGGGAAAGGCATGCCTAGAATTAATTGCTCTGCTTCCTTGAGATCTCCATATCTAGTAAACAAGTCCAGCAGAAGTAGATAGTGATCGAAGTCTGGTTCAATCCTGTAAGTTGTATTCATTTCCCCAAAAAGCTCCTTTCCTTCTTTCACCAACCCACCATGTCTGCATGCTGAAAGCACAGCAAGGAAAGCAATTCTATCTGGCTTTAAACCAACCGCTTCCATTTCTTTGAACATTTTTAATGCCTTGTAAGCTTGACCATGAAGTCCTAGCGCTGAAATTACAGCAGTCCACGAGATAAGATTTCTATCTTCCATTTCGTTGAATATTTTCAGACAACTCTCAATGCTCCCACATTTTCCATACATGTCTACGATTATGTTGCAAACAAACGTGTCACATTGTTTTGAATCTGTTTTTATGATGAGGCCATGGAGCGAACTACCCAAAGCAAGGTTGCAAAGGCTAGTGCAAACACTCAAGAGGCTAACATAAGTATAATTGTCAGGATGAACTTGAGCCACCAGCATGTGTCCAAAAAGTTCAAAAGCCTCTTTGTAATCACCATTGCGGGAACAAGCTGCAATCAAGATGTTCCAAGATACAATGTCAGGTTCCTTAAGTAGAGAATACAATTCTTGTGTTTTATGATATTGTCCTGTCCTATTGTAAATTCCAGCAATCACATTAGATGGGACAACAGGAAGTTGTGTGTCATTAGCAGGAAGTAACATCATGGCGTCGGATATAAGACCACTTTTGGCATATGATGTAATGAGAGAGCATGAGACATACTCATTCCAGTGATATCCCATTTTAATTATCAAAGAATGAAGCTGCTCCAACTCTACGGTGTCGGATGACTTAAGTAGAGTAGAAAATGAGAACTCATTTGGCTGACAACCAAATTGAATCATTTCACGCAGAAGTAGAACAGGGGAGAAACAGCACTTCTGTGAGTAACCCCAAATCAAGGCGTTCCAAGAGACCACATTCTTCTCATCTATATCATTGAAGCAACGATGTGCGTCCCCCAACTGGTCAGTTTTGGCATATAAATCAACCAATGCGCTACCTACAAATACATCATATTCAAACATGTGCTTAATTACCTTACCATGGATCAGTTTTCCATACATCAGACTCTCTGAACTGGTACAGGAGTTAATAACACTAATAAATGTCGTCCGGTTTGGCCAGATTCCATCCAGACACATTTTCAAGTATAGCTCCAATGTTTTGCCCGGCCTCCCACTTTTCGAAAGTGCTCCAATGATGGTATTCCAAGACACAACATCTCGGATAGGAGCCTCCCAAAATATTTTTTCAGCTACGTAAGGCTCAGAGCACTTCACATACATATTGACCAGAGCATTGAGAACCAAAACATTGCAAACCAACCCATTTTTCACCAATAAACCATGTGTTTGTTCTCCTAATTCCAGGTCTTGCTCCGACAAAAATCCCGATAAAACACCCACATAAGAATATTCCGTCAACGCCCACTCCATCTCCATGAGCTCGCGGAACATAACTATTGACTCTTCAGCAAACCCGTGATGGCCAAACAAAGATATCATCGTGTTCCACGTAACCAAATTCTTTCGAGGCATGTCTTCAAAAACTTTAAGAGATTCATCTAAGCACCCATGCCTCCCGAAGAAACCCAACAATGCAGTTCCTGCAAAAGCATCAAGGTAAAGCAATCCACCCTTAATAATCAATGCCTGCAAGTAAAACCCTCTATAAAGATCCAAAGACTGACTCGACAAAAGACTGCCAAACGTGAATTGGGTGGGCTCTAACCCACACCACCTCATATCAGAAAACACATTCCAAGTTTCCTCTGCATCACCAAAACGGCTATAACAACCAATCATTGTGTTGTATGAGACTGTGTTTCGTTGAGGCATTTCGTCAAACACCTTGCGAGCAAGCAATAGCTCACCAAATGAGGCATAGGCTGGGATGATATTATTGTTGAGAAAGATGGGTTGTGGGCAATTCCAGCCTGTTGTAACGGCGAGTGCGTGGAGCGACTTGGTTGCGTAGAGTGATCGGAGCCTTTGGAATTCTTGAAGTAGAAGAAGAAGACGACTTTGGTGATGGAATTCTCCATTGATTTGCTGAGGAGTGGCTGTACGTTGAGAATGAAAATGCTGAACGGGGACTACGAAGAAAACTAGATGAGAAGAAGAAATGTTTTTGGGTAAGTTGAAGAGCAGCTGTACAGACCTTGAAGAAGCTGCCTTTCTCATGCAGACTGGCGGGCGGCCAATAATTGGCTGTTCAAAACATATCCAAGCCTAATTTGTTTATAAAGATTTAAGGGTTTGTTTGTAACTTGTGGAAAAGAAAAAAATAAATGAAAATTAAAAAATCTCTCTCCTATTGATTTTTTTTTTTTTTTTTTGTCATTCGTCATTCCTAATCTATTAGATGAGGGGAGGGGAAGGGGGACTCGATCACGAGATGCAATGTGGGGCGTCCAAAAACTCTACTGCATGAGCTAGCCACCGCTTGCTCCTATAGTTTTTTTTTTTTGATCAACTTGCTCCTATAGTTTGGTTTGGAAGAAAGAGAGAAGAAAATAACTTCAAGTTTTATGAATAGTGAAAATTTCCCCCCATTTTTTTTTCTCTCATTTTCCTCAAGTTTCAAACACAGCGTAAATTTGATCTCAAATAAACTTTCATCGGATGATTTATGCACCGCCCTCGAGTTACTTTGAATTTTTTGAAACAAAAAACTTAATTAAAAGTTCCATTCACTCTAGGATTACTTATAATTATTCATTCTCTAAACTTCAATCATAGAGGGGAAAAAATTTCTCCTATCTCCATTTTCTTTTGAATGACACATTTAAAATTGGACCATAGCCGAATAGATTCAATTGTTTGTGATAATTTATCTTTAAAATATTGTCTAATGCAACAAATTAACAATAGATGACTACCAGTAGTACTTCCTTGGTTTCAAGGTTTTGGTTTACCATATAAAAAGAAGTGTAATTTTTAAATAAAATAAAATATTTTCGTGCGTAATCATTTGTATTTCTTTGCACCAATTTAAGGAACTAATATAGACATTTAATTTAGCAAAAACATTTAAAAATAACACAAAATGATTTTATTTTTTATTTAAAAATTACCCAATTTTTCATTGTAGCCTCAAATGGTAGGAGGGAGTTAAATCCTCATGAACCTGACTTGTTTATGAACATTGGAAAGTTATTACTTGGTATGGGTCTTCATCACACATTTGTGTAGGCGCCATCATCAAATGTGTGGCAAGATAAGGCCTGTGGCGCTCCACGTGATGGTACTCAGAGCACCGAATAATCCACATTAGCCTCTGTCGCAACGGACTATTAAATTTTCTTTTTGTTTGTTACCAAATTTGTCCTTTGGTTTCGGGTAAGCCTAAAGTTAAATTACTCAATAAGCTACTACGACAATTACCCAGAAATTATCTGATGGAGAGATGGAAGGAACCTGAGAATAGGGCTGCAAATGAATTGAGTTGTTCGTGAATAGCTCGTGGCTCGGCTCGGCTTGTTTAGTAATTGAGCCAAGCTCGAACTCGAGCTTGAGTTTTAGGCTCGTTTAGTAAACAAGCTCGGTAAAGCTCGGCTAGTTTATATAGCTTCGGCAGCTCTTTTAAAGAGGTTCGTTAAGTAAATTACCTTGGTTTGGCTCGTTAAAAGCTCGGTTCATTTACAAATGTTCAATGCTCAAACTCTTTAAAGCACGACTCGGCTTATTTATGCTCCTACCTGTGGAAGAAGTGTTATATCCGATCCATCGTATAAAGCCATTGTTGGTATGATTAAAGTTGGGTGGGACATTAACATGACCCATACGACGAAGACCAAAACCTCGTGTGGATTTTTCTCTAGGGACATGAGACCAACGTATCATATGTAAACGTTTGTGCTCTGGGGAAGACCTCCAAAAGAAGTTCCTACTCAATTAGGTGAGTTTGTCAAATAATTTTAGTAACTCATTTCCTAAAATCTAAAATCTTGGTTGATTTTAACAAATCTTAATCAAAATCTTGATTGATTTTAACAAATGAGTTGCTAAAATCATTTGGCAAACGAGTGATCTTGTTAGTGATTGGGGAGGAAGGGAGATTGCATTGCATAATATGACAAGGAAAAGTTTCTTCAAGATTAGGGTCAGCCCAAGATACTTAGGTCTAGGCTCAATTGTCAAGGGTATCCTATATATTTTTACTATTAAAAAATAAAAATCAATAGTGGCATAATTTGTCTGTATAATTATTTTAGTTCATGTTGAATAATAAACATGCTTTAGTTCCAGCGGCATAGAAGTTTCATTTGGTTGTCTTTAACACATGATCGATACATGGGAAGTACAAATTCTACATTGAAATCATTTTTTGACGAATGAACACTTAAAAAGAAGGAAATCTTAATTAGGCATCCTGTTTGGAAATTATACTTATGTTTCCATCCTATGAGATTTGAATCATTATGATTCCATCCCGACATTTGATATTTGGACCGTTATGCCCTTATTAATTATATTATCAGTATATATTGTATATATTATAAATAATTTCAATAACAGATTTTACATTTACATGGTTAAGGTTTCCTAAATATGTGGGATAATTACACGGCTGTTTCATTCTTATATAGGATATAGTTGAATCTCATGGGAATTTTCCCAAACAAAGTCAATCTTTTCCTTTTAAATTGTGGATATCATGCCATATCTCCTTCTATCACGCAATCTCTCTCTCTCTCTCTCTCTCTCTCTCTCTCTCTCTCTCTCACACACACACACACACCCATATTACTTCCCCTTTTTTCCATCAACAAACTTCAATCCATGAATCGACTCGCCTCCGTTGTCGTTTCTAGCAGTGAAGTCGTCGCCATGGCGATGCCTTTCTCCGGTGTAGAGTGCTATGAAAGTTCTCCGTGGTGCGGGGAGTGGTGTCGGCGTAGAGCTCCATCACGATTAAGCCACTTGGTGTGCCGCCGCCGAACTCGGAATCAATTGATCTCGACAGCGACGGAAAAACCCAACGAGTAACCTTTCAATCTCAATTGATCTCGCAATCTTGTTTGATTATTGTAATCTTTTGATTTGTTTTGTATGGTGGTGGTGGATTTTGGAACTTGTTAATGGCAGTGTTGTTTTTCTTGATTCAATGGTGATTTTTTCCGATTCAAGGCTGGTATTTTTCTTTGATAAAGTAAAAATGGTATATCAACAAACCATGTTCACATGCCTTTTAAAACATGGTTATTCCATACAGTGAACATGTTTCACTGATTTACCTTTTGGTGATTTGATACGTACAATCAAAATGGTAAATCAGTAAACCATGTTCATTGTATGAAATAAACGACACGTGAACATGATTTATTAATTTTTTATATTGGGTGATTTGATACAACAAAAGATGGTTTACTGGTTTACCACTTCAGCACTTCTGTGATTGGGCAAATTAACACAATAAATTAACACATGATTCAACCATGTATTTCATGTGGTTTCATGGTGCATTAATTTACAATATGTTTCATGTTTTTTTTATGGTTTTTTCGTGGTGCATTAATCTACCATGTTTTTATGATTATTTATTTTCAATTTTGTTTTGAGATTTTAGGTGTGAGAAGATTAGGAGGGAGAGAATTATAAGATTAGGAAAGAGATAAATTTTTCAGGAGAGAGAGAGAGAGAGAGAGAGAGAGAGAGAGAGAGAGAGAGAGAGAGAGAGAGAAATTAGGAAAGATTAGGGGAGAGAAATATTAGGAAAATTAGG
>JAXBDA010002516.1:0-41950 GCA_036023075.1 Gaultheria prostrata
ATGTGTGTATGTGTACAAATATGGCTTGTGTATGTGTATAAGAGTGTATAATTATGTATGAAATGAATTTATAAAAATGCAATGCTCGTGATTAAAAAGTAAACGTGCCTTAGGGTCGAATTTGTAGTAAATAAGAAGTATTAGGGTGTAAACCGAAGTAATTGGAAATTAAGGGTCCTAAGTGCAATTAGAAATTTAATAACGAAATTAAAGTAATAAAAATGAAATTAAATAATCCTAAATTTTATCAAAATTTTCGGATTATTACACTAAAGCTGCCTTTGCATATCCAAGATACAAACATATAATACAAACATATATGGCCTAAATGGCTCTCACATTCCCATGGATGGTGGTTAAGGCCATGGAAAGCAAGATGATAACTGGGACATAGACACCTTGTTTGGTTGGGGTCTTGAGAACCCGGTTTTGAAAATCCGGATTCTCAAAACCCCAACCCAAAAATCCTTGAAAACAGAACAAGGAAAGGTTCTCAAAACTCGGTTCAGAAACCCTAACCGAACAAGGCCAGACTCTGTCCATTTTGGTCTAAGAATTGTACAAATGTGAAAAGGAATAATTCAGTCTCCAAAGGTTTTGCAATGCTTTTGAATAATACTTTCAATTTTTCCCGGAATTGATCACCTTGATGCTTCCTAGAAAGAACCCTTCCCACAGTATCACCGGCCAAACTATTATGGACAATTTCGGGTAAGTGAAAGGAAATTGCTGCAACAGGGGACATCCCCTCCCCTCTCAATATTTTTATTTTTATTTTTATTTTTATTTTTTTAACAAAAATGCAAGTGCAATGATATCCGGTCAGTTCCGCCACGGAGTATTATCCTGTTACATTACACCACTATCCGTAAGAGATTCCGCACTTGGGTTGGAACCGAAGTTAAAGTCTCACTATGTGTTGATGGTGTTAGGAGTATGTTTATCCCCAAAAAGAGACTGCGGGAACACCCCAGAGATTCACTTGAAATTTCTCTCCAACTACTTTTTGGGGTACTTAAACTTTCACACAGTTGCTGAAAAAAAACTGATGCAATAGAATTCTGCTTTATACCTAGCAGCTTCGAGGATCCTATCAGTCGATTACACAGGTTTTAGGTGCGCTGTATTAGATAAGATAGTATAGAAAGAGGGTCAAGCATTAGTCTTCCATTCCCCTTTTATAAAGGCAGTAGTCTTCCAAGTCTCCTATGACAGTTAATACTTTTCTCTACCTAGGCTAAATGGTTAGTCCGGTTGGTTGGTGAATTTGTTTTCCGTACACAAATGAGTTGGATTCGATTCTTGAATTCAGGCTGTAAAAAAGTAATTTATTGTAAGTCTCCTAGTGATGCAGCGCAGCCTATGTAACAAAATCGTTCGTGCAAGAGAAACACGAACAATAAGATCGATCCGGAGGTACTCCCTCCTTAAACGACCAATATATGAGTAAAACTCGTTTTCTTATTTCAATAACAATCAATTGCCCTAAAGGCTTACAATCATACTTATAGCACGAGAGAAATCCTAGGCCAACTAGGAAACAAATTACGAAAGGATTTAACTTGCTAATCAAGTCGAACAAATTACGAAAATTGCCAAAAATGAAAAATTCTAATTGGACTGGAAAATCAATAACTAGGAAGAATTATAAGGTTGCCAAAACAGACGGCAATTAAAACGGAATTTTCTACTAAAAGTTATAAGCAAATCAATTATTTCCTAAAACGGCAAAATTGCCCGTTTGAAGGCCTAGATGTTGCCGAACGGCCAAAATCCATCGTTCATCATTGCCGGAACGACAAATTGAAATGTGCAGAAGCCCGTTTCGCTTCAAAACGCGGACTCAGAGCCTTTACGCCAAAGTTGGCCCGTGCGACTTATTTAATGATGTCGTTTGGGCCGCGGACGGGGCCGCAGCCGTTCTAGCCAAGTCTCAGCAGCCTGGTCTGCATCACCTAGTCTCGACATATATGACTTATTGGGGAGGGGATCAATCGAGATACGCGTAAGTTGATCCGAACACCCCTCACCGTCGATTTTTCTTTTTTTTATGTGCCTATAAATCACAACCATAACAACCCCAAATTGGCAAATTCCAATCATCTCTCTGGCACATATTGATCACGGGCATTTGTGCTGCTTCTCCAATCACAAGAACAGGAGGTGGTGTTACGAAATGGCCACCCACAGCCATGGTTATAGACTTGGAATTCATACAACCAATTAGAGCAGGAGAAATCCTCTCCCACAATCCGCATTAATTTGTATTTGTAAGGGTAAATATTTACCTCTCTTTCCCTTTACAAATTTCTCCACACGTGAAAGCTGGGCGGCTCTGCCAAAAAATCACTTCTAAGTCGAGTTTTTCTGCAATATTATCAGAACTACTGGGTCAATCGTACGAAACTAATGTAATGAAAATCAAATCAAATTTGTGAGTTACTACATAATATGGTTCAACAAAATCAAAGTAAATCCAGCCCGATGAGTTTTACAAGCTAGGAGATTTATATTTTCGAATCAGAGTTTATCAGAAATAGATAAGTTATATATATTACCAAGTTCGATTGGGTATTTTCACAGAGAGTTATATGTTATTACAACTCTATCTAATTTTGTCACCGATGAACCAAAATTCTAAAACTACGCCAAATTTTAGCTTAAGCAGCGTTAAATAACCGCCGGTAAAAGTATAATTTCCAGTGGTAATAGCGCAAGAATTCATACCACTGTCAAAGCAACCCCGGAAAAGTTTAGTACGGATGTAAAAGACCGCCAGCAAAAGTTTAGTACTATTAACGGCCATCTGAAGACCGCCGCTAGCAGGAAAAAAACAAGCGTTATGAGACTCGAACCAGCAAACCTTTGAATGGTACCCAAGAACTTAACAACTCAACTACATGAACTTCAGTCTTTTCTTAGAAAAATAATAGTAATATTTATATTATACATCGCAATTATTACCGGCACTTTTAAAATGGACGAGTAAGAGCATCTTCATCAACCTCAACAAAAATTACCAAATTTAATCTCAAAAACACATTTTACAAATTAAAAGTCACTTTTTCAAAAACTCAAAAAATCAGACTCTCTATTCTAACTTCACTATATTAAAATATTCTTTATTTCTACTCCTACTTCCCAAAAAAAAACACTACTTTAACTAAAGAGAGAGAGAGAGAGAGAGAGAGAGAGGGAGAGAGAGAGAAATTATTAAAATAATTCTAAACCAGTGAACAGTGACTCTACCCAAATACCGGGTTACTGTAGCAAAATTACAATTTGTAAAAGATTTGTTGAGGCTGATTTTGGGGTTCTTTTTTCCTTTTGGCTCAACAAAATAACCATCAGGGGGATTTGCCTCCCCTGATGAGGATGCTCTAAGATTGAGACTAGAGAGCATGAGTTTGTTTCTATGGAAACTTGACAAAGAAAGAGACGCATTTTTTTTTCCCCGGATCATGGTGCGAGAGAAATGTTTGGAGAGAGAGAGGATGAGCGAGGGAAGCACGATTAAGAGAGATGAATGAGGGTAATAGTGTCACTTTGTTCTAGGTTATCGTGGCCCGATAAAAGTCAATTGTGGCATTATCAGTGGCCGCTGTTAATAGTTAGTACTTTTACCGGCGGTTGTTTCACGTTACCGCCTTTAATAGTCACCTTTACCGGAAGTTTTACTCCCGCCGTCAATAATTGTCAGATTTCTTGGAGGGTTCCAATCCAAAATCAATTGGCAATAGGTGGAGTGACTTCTATAATTTATTAACTAGGTTTGGGTGGCCTAGATAGGCGACGTGAGATTTAACAATAATTACCTTTTGCAGCGCTTTTTCATCACCACTGGTAATAGCACCCTTCACCGGAGGTAATAGGCTATTTTTGTCGTGGTGGCAAGAGTAGTTATTTGGGACATAGATTCTGTCCATTTTGGTCTAGGAATGGTGCAAATGTGAAAAGGAAATTTGTCCAAAAGGCCAAATAAGGGCCCAAATAATTCAGTCTCCAACGCTTTTGCTATGCTTTTTCCCGGAATTGACATCGACGCTTTGTAGAAAGAAACCTTCTCCAAACACGGAATAAATCCGCGTATGTAGCATTCTTATTCCTTAGGAGATCAATTTCGACTAGTGAAAAAATGGAAGCGCAAGTATGATAACCTATCACACTCGCCACGGAATATTGCCACATTTCATCACTATCTGTAGGGACGTCACCGCGCGTATGTCGGTTGATTTAATGTTAGAAATATGTTACTAATCACTTGAATCATACTCTCAAACAACGTGCAAGGGGGAGTGGAGTTCCTGCCGTGCACCATGTACACTGCACAGTGTGATACGGGGCATCCAGTTGTCCATTGCAATGAACGGTCGGATCCCCGCACCACACATGGTGCACAGCAGGGACCTTTGATCCCGTGCAAGGACAGAGTTATCTAGCAACTATGTCTCTCTCTTTTTCTTATAACTCAGAATGTCTTTGCGGTGTTCCTTAACTATTCTTTGGAGGACCATTTCCACTGCCTACTAGCATGAGCCCAAATAAAATCGAGACAAAGTTTGGACATAGTTTCGTATAAGACTGGCTCCACAAGAGAATACCACCAAGGAAATTACGAATGTATAACCTAAGGAAGAGAAAGGCCAGCCCTTTAAGTCTCAAGCATTGACGATTCATTCTCTATTGATATATGGTGCTGGATACAATTTGTTGAAATTGAACTTTTCAATCCCGTAAGTAGTGACAGTGTGAATGCACGTTTTCATGCTTCTTAGAGGTTCAAGTGCTGTAGTCTAATTGAATCAGGCCCAACTTCCCACCCTCAAGAAAACCTACAAATTAAAGTTGAAGTTTCACCACTATGGTAATATGGAAAAGTCTGCGATACACACATTTTAAAAGTGTGTACCATATGCATTGTGCCACCTCACAAATATTTATAATATTTTAGTGTGTTTTTTAACTTTTATACTAAAAAGCCGTAACTTTTCAGCCATAGGATCCATAACATTTTCACTAGGAATCATAACATTTGCTTCTTAATTTTTCGCAACAAAATTGCATAATATTTTCACTAAAAATCATAAAATATTAGTGTGTGTCGTAACTTTTATACTAATAACTTGTAACATTTTGAAGGTACAATCTCTTTTAATCTACACTAGAAGCTTTAAGGCACTATAGTTAGACAAGTAGTCTTCTTTTTTTCTTTTTCTTTTTTTACATAAATAGAATAGCAGATATAATACCATGTCACCTCTGTCATCCTACACTACGAATCGTAAGGAATATCATCACACTAATATCCAAGGATGGAGCCGGCCACCACCACAAGGTTTTCAAAAAATACAACTATTACATAGAAAATAAATTTTTATCCCCGAATTATATAGATTCGTTACCACTAGATTTTTATTTTATTATAGTTTTCCATAGAGTAGATAAATATTTATGATGCAGTTTGTCCTTTTATTTTTTAAATACATATTTTTGCCTGCACAAAAGTAAAATTCTGGCTCCGTTGCTGCTAATATGGAAACGAAACTAAGATCTCACGACGTGTAAATAGTGTTAGCAGCCTTCTTCAACAAAGTTCGAGTTTCACCACTCTACCAATTAATTCCAAGTAAAAGATATTCAATCTGAAGCATCAGTCTTCTACGCCAGAAACCTACTACTTTTCTCTATAAATCATCATCCCCAAATTGGAAAATTCCGATCAACATATTCTCTCTCTCTCTCTCTCTCTCTCTCTCTCTCTCTCTCTCTCTCTCTCTCACACACACACACACACACACACACACACACACGTATTCTATTGATATGGGTATTTGTGCTTCTTCTCAAACCACAAGAACAGAAGGTGGTATGACGAAATGGCCATCCATAGCCATGGTGATAGACTTGGAAGGGGGACTCCAAGAATTCAGACAACCAATCAGAGCAGGACAAATCCTCTCCCAAAATCCAAATTGCTTCCTCTGCAGCTCAGAAACCATGGTTCTTGGCTCTCACGTGCCTCACGTGCCCAACAATGAAGAACTCCAGCTTGGACAAATTTACTTCCTCATCCCCATCTCCAAGTCCCAAACACCACTTTCCTTGCAAGACTTGTGTGTTCTAGCCATCAAGGCTAGTTCAGCTCTTAATAATTCTCTGGTTTCGGATAAAAACAGGCCGGTTTTCAGGACGGATGTCAGGCGCGTTGCAGAGTTCCCGGCAAGCTTTGACGCATTGAGGATGGATTCTTAGGCGTTGAAAAGTAAACTTGATTTTAGAAAATTGTGAATTCTAGAGAGTTGTGTATAGACACATAATATATGAATGATGTGATTCATGTATGTAGCTGAATAGTCTCTTTAGTATTCATGTACGAAGATAAAGGGTCACGAATGTGGAAATTCATATACTCCGCTTGGCTAGGTTCATGTAAGTGGGAGCCTATAAATACCTATGTAATCTAGTGATAAAAGTATGATGAATAGTGGAGAGGAAAAGAGAGAGAGAGTGGGGTGAGTCGAGTGTATAGACTACCATGGAGTAGTCAACTGTGATAAAAATTATTGAAGCATTTTATCACATATTGTATCTCCTCTCCTACGTCTCTTCCGAATTATGTGAGTGATTTAGGCCCATCATAGATTTCCAACAGTAACAGCCAAGGTACATACATGATTATTCCGTACAAGGTATTCAGTGTTTTCGAGCTTATCTTTTTATCTAACAGCTTAAGCTTTTAAATAAGTTAGTGATCAACAATTTAATATGATATCGGCGCAAGGCAATAGATGATTATGTGTTCGAACTTCACCGCCTACCTGATAATTAAATACTTGCACTTATTTAGTCCGCTTATGGAGGAAAACCTAGCTACACAGCCATGGTGATTGACTTGGAAGGGAAACTCCAAGACTTCAGACAACCAATCAAGGCAGGAGAAATCCTCTCCCAGAATCCAAACTGCTTCCTCTGCAGCTCAGAAACCATGTTTCTTGGCTCTCACGTGCCTCACGTGCCCGACAATGAAGAACTCCAGCTTGGACAAATTTACTTCCTTATCCCCATCTCCAAGTCCCAAACACCACTTACTTTGCAAGACTTGTGTGCTCTAGCCATCAAAGCTAGTTCAGCTCATGATAATTCTCAGTTCTTCAGATAAAAAGCAACCTTTACTCTATTGATGAGAAAACAAAGTTAGAATAAGTTTTTTGACTTACATAAGGAAACTCGAATAAATCATCACCCCCACAAGCCTTACCAAAAAAAAGTTCGTCTAAAGTACTTAGGCATATACATGAGATGGACGAAAGTACCATTTTATCCACACCCATAATTTACATCTGGTGCTGCAACAACCGACTCAAATGGAATTTCCACTCTCTCTTTCACAAGGCAACGAGCTTCACTGCCTTCCACCACCAAGACCTTACCAGGAGGGCAATGGACCATTTCTCTCTCCGCCTCATTTCCTCTTTGTTGAAAGAAACCAAGAACCTTGAATTTTGCATCCGTTCTGCGAAGCCTGGGTTCAAAGCCAGCCAATCCAAGAATAGATATCACACCAACGAGAGTAAGCACTGTCTTGGCTGCTGCATTAATGAAGAGTCTTAAACCTTGGGGTGGATTTTGAGATTTAGATTGCTTTTGACTTCCCTCTCTTGCTCCAATGTTTGTGTTACCATCGATGAGCCCATTTTGAGGAAGTTTACGTGTGGAATGGAAATGTGAAAGATAGCCATTTTCTGACACCAAGGAGCGGGAAGGACGACTGGGATATGGGGGAAGGAGGAGATCACTGTTCTCATCAACTGTTTCACTAGCAAAAGCAGCAGCTTCATGTATGACTTCTAAATCTTCACCTTTGTATTCCTTCAGCTTCTTCAGCAGCTTCTTGCGGCTGTAATCAATCTCAGCCAGGGCCGCTTCCTTTTCATACCATTGCTGTTGCTGTAGTGCCTGACAATCAAATGAGAATTGAGATGTAGCCCACAACACAAGTGCCCAGATTTAGGATTTTTGAGCAAAAAAAATGGGGGGAGTAAAGGGAGCAATGGAAAACCAAAATACTTGCTTAGTTTTTTTGGGTCGCCAAAGGAAGAGAAAATGAACTTTTCAGGAATGCCTGCGCATTTTTCTTCCCACCTTTTAGCCCAAGCAAACAAAAGCAAACACAAGATACATACATTGCTTCATTAACCTATTATCAGCAACTTATCGTAGGAAAACAAAAATATTCACCATGGACATTTTGCTCGAAAACGAATTCCTCTATTTTTACCTACCTTTGTGCACCACATTAGCATCTTGAGCCTTACTCTAAGCTGACTCCTACATAATAGTGGACCTCAAGGATGTTTTCATTCTTCGAAATTAATATGCAATGACCTCGAACATCAGAGGTGAAGCAATTCTACGAGGAGGAATAAAAGAAAGCACGTGTTTTGAACATTAAGGGCCGGAAGCCTATCCTTCTGGTTACATGGATAAGAGTTTTCAAAATTAACATCTTCTACAACTACTAACGAGTACAATGTGTTTTACAAGAAATACCCCTAATTATAATTCCCTGTGCATTCTCTAATTCCCAGCAATACTTCTTTAGAGTCTGGACAAATAAATCCTGCTGATTAATGAACCATTCCCATGTAAGGTGGTGTGGTGTGATATGTGCACAAGAACCACCAAAAATAGCATAAAGAGATATTGGTATAGCTTAATAGTGCTACTGTTCTATGTCGATGATAAGGACAACAAAAAACAATAAATTGCTAGATGAGGGTATTTTGGCAATTGCAGGGATCCTACTCAAGGGCAGCATCGGTCATTCAAGGATCATCATGAATCTAGTAGTTACATGCATATGCATTCAGATGCATTAAGAACATGTCAATTCATTGCATGTAGTTATAGTTAGGTTCTATGTATGCAATCAACATGGTTTAAGTTCAACATCTAATTTTTAGTAGGTTCGATATATGCATTTACACCTAGGTTCATTCACATTTCCTATTCAATGTATTGATTCATTGAGACTTCTAGGAATTAGAAGTCTTTTCCATGGACTATAAATTGGGATGTAATCTTTCATTTTATGAATAGAGTTGATGATTATTGAATTTGAGTATTGGGACTGCGGTCATTGTGATTGGGGCTGCGGTCCTTGCAGAAATTGTCTAACCCATGCGAGGGTAAAACACTCTTTCTCTTTTCTTCATCTCATTCGTATTGTAGGCAGCAATACTTATGACCTAAAACTGTCTTACATCAGTCGATTGACAGCAGCAGCATCCATAGCAACTCCATAGCTGCCTTAGAGTTGTTGTCTTGTTGGTTAACCATTATCCAAAGATTACCACAAGCAGCCATACTCAAAATGTACGCTCCCAGTGATATACTAATATCTTGCCATCTTGGTAAACATACACACTCATATCCTCTCCTCTGACTTGGCCAAATCGAACATGATAAAATCATCCCGTATGTAGCCAAGTTGAATATGGTAACATCATCTCGTATGAAAGAAAGCAAAAACCTTCCACAATAACAAGTGCACATGCACTATACCCATGGGTGGTGCCAGTGTTTTAAATGGCACATGGCTTACCGAGGCGCAATGGTCCCCTAGAACCTTAGTGCGAGGCACGTGGCGAGGCATAAGTTATCATAACAAGTAGAATTCTAAAGGCAAAACTTTCACCACAAGCGAACACTTCTAAAACTTTCAAATGTCATAAAACATAACGATTACAATGTTTAAACCACAAAGTACTAAGCAAAGCATACCATCCATCAAAAGCTAACATATAGACGATTAGCTTTGGAGACAACAAAATGAATAATGGTAATAAAATATCAAGTCATGCATGCCCATTAATCATCCTCAACACCAATAACTTCAACTCCATCTTCATCTTCATCTTCATCTTCATCATCATCATTCAATTTATAACCTTCCACGTTTTCTTCTTCCCCTTTAGCTGGAACAGGGCAGAGGAGAGCAGATTGACTTCAAGACTCTAGGGTTGGCTGTTGCTATGACTATCGATAGAGCAAATCTGATTTCTAGGGCTAACGTTTAGTTCCTTTTTACATTGAAGGAAATTATACAGTGCATTTAGCCCACCTTTATGCATCATAGATCAATGGTTGAGAATCTTGAGATTGACTCTGGCCTAATCTAATGATATGGCTAAAAAAATCCTTGAGGCGCAGGTCACCACAAGTGCCTCACCTGCACCTCGGTGACCTGCGCCTCGCCACAACTCCCCAAGGCTCTAGAGTTGCGCCTCGCCACATCACCATGGCACGGGCCAACGTGCGCCATTTAAAACACTAGGTGGTGCACAACGAATCACCTCACCCACCACCATGCCGCGGCAAGAAGAGCCATCACAAAGACACTTACAGTTCATGAGTTAAATATCTTTGTAATGTAGTCATGACTCATGTAGAAACGCAGTTTACAACCTTTGCATTGGAAACAAAATGCATTAAACTTCATGAGTCCAACAACATGCTTACCGAATAGCAAGCAATTGAAAAGTTGAAACCTTTCCCTTTTAGCATGAATTCTAATACAGTAGCAAAACATTTCAAGAGCCAGAAAATGGATTTTGATAGCATGCCTCGCAAATCATTGGAAGGAGGGCAATTCCAAGAGAGATACAGAACCCCATCGAGATTGCACAAACTAAGAATGTGAGAACATGAACCAAATAAAGCTTAGAAAAATCATTGCAGTATTGCACCATGTGTGGGGTTTGAGAAACCTGATTCGGTTTGGGTTGCGCTTCTCTGACTATTCTAGGTTCGACCCCGAATCCTAGACATGGTTATCACAGTAATTGGTGATGTATACCCTAACTTATGAGTACTTGCAATGTGCTGTGCAGCCGATGAAACTTCTACCTCCATTCTTAATTTGATAGATAGTGAAAACTAGTGTGAGCCGTGGATGAACTGAACTACACTATTAGGAAACAACGTAAACATCTGTGTCTTGCATTCCATGTTTCTTTTCTTGATTGTTCATCGTACTTGGTGTGTGTTTGTTGGTTTGGCCGATTTCTCAACACCACAAAAACTAAATCCCATACAACAGGACAAGCCATAACTCCATAAGTATGAAATGCCTACGACCACGTCAAAAAACCCAATAATCTTACATCAATACATTCGAAATCGAACTGAACAAGAACTCCAATCAGGGTTTTACTAGGGTTTCCAACAAAACCCCAATTTATAAAGTTCCAAGATAAACAGGAAAAGAGAAGATACAGAACCAGGGAGAGCAAACCTGTAAAGAAGAGAGCTGGGCCTCAAGCGATTCAAGAGCATCGCGAATGTTCAATAGACTCTCTGTCTCTTCTTCTTCTTCTTCCTCTCTTTCCCCAACCTTATCAATATCCAGAGATTGAGACCCATTACCCTCATCTTCTCTCTCTTGTTCTTGTGGGTTATTAGTGTTGTGTTGGGTTGTGGATGCACTGTGGATGCAATTAGTGATCTTGGTTCGAAGCTCGGATGCTCGAGCCAACACCAGTCCAATACCGTCTTCATCCATCTCTCTCTTTTCTCTCTTGTGGTTTAAATTTGGTTTGGTTTGGTTTTGTTTGAGTTTGAGAAATGGGGTTTTGGATTTCTTCGAAGTGTGCAAAGGGAAAAAGCTGAATCCAAGAGCCGCCAAAAAAAAGGGGGACAGTGGTGCTGCTATACAAGTGATGCAGGTGCCTTCCCAACAGATTTACACCCATTGCCAAACAAGTAGTCCCCTCAAATAATTGTTCATTTTTTTCATTAGGACTTCCCAAAAGGAAAAATTTCAAAAAAACCCCTAAACTTTCAGTTAATTCTCAAAAAAACATCCGGACTTCAGCTATTAACAAAACTACACCTAAACTTTATATTCCGTCAACAAAAAAGCCTCTGCGGTCCAATTCCGTCACGTTTTTAACAGAGGAGACCCAACGGATGACTTAACAGTGGTTTTGAACGTTGGGTTTCTGTTAAGTGCTCAAAACAACATCATTTAGGGTAGAACTCAAAAAAAAAAGAAAAAAAAATCCCTCTCTCTCTCTCTCTCTCTCTCTCTCTCTCCAATTGAAAAAATAAAAAGCAGAGCATCCAATAGATTTGCTCCAAACCACCGTCGTCTCTATCTGTATCTGATTGGGCGAGCTTGATTCATTGAATTTTTTGTAAACACCCGTGTAATTATGATTACCCTTCTTTTATCTTTCAGAGATTTTTTTGTAAATTTGTTTATAGAATTTGTTTTTGGAAATATGAGGTGAGAGAAATGCTGGTCGGAGATGCTTTATTTTTTGAAAATCTGACGAGAGGGAGTGAAAGAGGAGAGAGAGCGAGAGGGAGTATTTTGGAGAGAGACTTTACTTTCTAGGCATGACCAAGTGTGGGCCCCATTCCAGGGTTCCACATAAACGATCTAAGCTGTTGATTATTTTCCATTTTTTTTTTGAGGTAGCTCTGAAAAATTCAACTCAATCGGATACATATAAGTACATGATCCAATCGTTCAAGGTTTCATTCAGATTATAGGATCCTGAATTCTGAATGAAAATTGAATGATTCGATCAAACACTTACATGTATTTGAGTTGAAATTTTTCAGATTAGCTTGAAAAATTATTTGGAAAATAATTAATGGTTTGGATCGTTTATCGGTACATTATAGATCACATTTTTAAAAACTTATCCCGGTGCCCAACCAAAATGGTAGGAAGGCCTGGAAGATCCACCAAGAGTTAACCTCGTTAACTCCTTCTGTCAAAAACATTAACAGAATGGGATGGCATGGGTCTTTTTGTGAACGGAATATAAAGTTCGGGTGTGGTTTTGTTGACGGCTGAAGTCCGGGTGTTTTTCTGAGAATTGGCTTAAAGTTCAGGGGCTTTTTTGAAATTTTCCCTTCCCAAAAATTATTTCTATGATCCAATTTATAACATTTTCCAATTTTTTTATGGTTCTAGCATCTTTTTCTCATAGAACTGCCTGGGATATAGTATGAAATAAGATTCATATTTTTATTTGAAAAGTAGTACGTATAAATTAAGGAGTATAGATCATTCCAAAAAAATTCAAATAGTGAAAACATACATTTTCTTTTGGGAAGTAATATATATATACCCAAAACCTTTTTTCTCATCTACAATCCAAAACTTTCTAAAACTTTTTAATTACTGGGCAATGACATATTAGAAAGATCAAGCTAGTAAAAAAAAAGGTTTTCAAATGAGAATTTTAATATTGATGTCAACCTCAATGGGCAATGAAATATTTCTATATTCCTATTTTTATTTTCATCTCAAATATTTTTGCACCTTTTCTCTAATTACTCTCAACTTCACTTGAAAACTCAATTATTTAATTTACCCAAAAAAAAAACTCAATTATTTATCTCTTTCTATATTTAAAAAGTAAATCACGAGGTTCTATACAGGGGCGACGACACATTGAAGTGAGGGAGATCGGCCGACCCCACGGCCAAAAAAAAAAATTACTATCATATACTCCCTCTGTCCCTTTTTAAGTGTGTTACCTAGAAATTTCAACTATTTTTCTCTCACATCTACTTTCCATAACTTACCATTATCAATATAATAATACCCACTAACTTTTTAAAAAGGAATCTACTTTTAAGGGCAGAATAGGAAATGTACCCACTAACTTTTCAAAACACACACTTATTAAGGGACAACTCAAAATGGAAATGTACACATTATAAAAGGGACGCAGGGAGTATAATTTTTTTTTAAATTAATAAATGAACCCCCTCCAAAATTGGTGTTGAGCCCACTAGGTAATTCCCCACCTTAAAAAACATCCCTCCAAAACAGGCGTAAACCACAGAACACCCCTCAATAGCGAGAAAAAAAAGAAAGAAAGGGAAAGGCAAGACGATTCAGGCGAAGAGACATAGTTGGGAAATGGCCGATCATGTGGCGATGTTCACCGGCGACCGGCGTTGAGACTTGAGATGCCCAATTTGCCATGAGCGAGAGCTATACCTGCTCCTCCCAAACATGGTTGACTCATTTTCAGCTTCAGGGGAATTTTTTGAAAGTTTTTTCTCTCAACCTCTGTTCTTCTTTTCTCAAGCCACCTAATACCTTTTTAGGGAATAATTTCCCTTTACTGTGTTCTCAACTCTCAACAGAGATTTGTTTTGGGAAGTGCATCAACTTTTTGGAGATATGTTAGTGTGTGTTGAGAGCATATTATTTTATCCAATTTCTTGACATTCTAGTTTTTTTTAACATATTTCTTTTTGTTTCATTAATAGGGTAGCATTTTGTCTCTACACAGAAAAATTTACACCAATTGTTTGCCCCTTTTGAGAAGCGTATATTTTGCACGCAAAAAATGATGCATTTATGAGAATTATTTTCGAAAAAAATTTACACCAATTTTTCCACTCAACAAGATCTTTAAATCGAAGTAAAATTTTTTGAAAAAAAAAGAATGCTAATACATTTAAAATTTACACACAAAAAATGACCTCACCCTTTCAAATTCCTGGAGTCGCCACTGGTTCTATATTTATTTTTTGTACTCCATATTTGGAGCGAGTGTCAAACTCTATTATCTAAAATAGAGAGAGAAAATAGAGTGTCAGTTGGAGTTTGCTTTTCCTTAAAAAAAATGGTGAAATAGAGTAAAGAAAATGAGGAGTGAACTTTTGGTAGAACATGCTTCAAAATCTTTAACCCAAGTCCCAAATTCTATTGCTAAGAAGTGAAAAGATTTCAACTTTTATTGATACTTTTGTGAGTTTTAGCTGAAAGATTGTCTGCAATTAGAGATGGCAATTGAGTAAATTTTAGTCATTCGTTCTTTGTTACTGAATACCTTCCAATGAAGAATAGTTTTGATACCCCATCCATGTATAAGACGAGGAATGTGTATTCACATCCCATAACCATACCTGGCATCGCCATTTCAAGGACTTTCTTGTTATTTATTTTGTTGCTTTTTCATGGAGTAAAAAGACTACAAAGTAACAAAAACAAAACACAATTTATACAAAATTTGTAGGACAATACAATATCATTATTGAAGATGTGTTCAGTTCAAAAAAAAAAAAAAATTCATTGAAGATGTGTTTTCCTATTACAGTATAAAAATTGTAGTAGTAAATTTCCTATTCTTAAGTTGTAATATTTCTCTCACATGAGGTGAGACCTGCACATATATAAAACATCATGTGAGAAGGGGTTACAAATGAGTGTATCTAAAATATTTTCTGACTGTACAATATCATTGGATGGTCCAAAGTTATGACTCAAAACAATACTCAACTAAAATGGTGCAATTTGCAGCTTACAAGAACTAGAACATCAATGATCAAACCCAACATCTGGCATAGGAAAGTGAGATGGTCTGTTAAGACTTAAGCAGATGATTTGCCATAAAAAAAAAAAAAAAACAACTTGTGCATTGTGACTTGGTGAGATTCTGCATTAAGTTCAAGCAACTCTATCCAACAAAAAAGAAGAAACATAAAAAATGACTTCAGAACTTAAGCTAAAATCATGTAGACATCTGCAAATTGAGTGGTAGTCCAGTGATCAATCCCATATATTCATATGCATTTTATTGGATTCAAACCTCACCAACTAATAAATCAAACAATGCTAACTTTCGCCGAGAAAAAAAAAAAAAAATCAAGCATGCATCCATGCAAGAACCCAACAAACTGATCCCCCTGAAAGGATTTTTAAAATTCTCTCCAATTGATGTAATAGCATTACTGCTTTACACAGATTATGTGCATCAAAGCCCATAGAGAGGCTATGTACAAAATGTGGTTTTCCAAATTAAAGACTTGAGCAAAAATACTTGATAACAAGAAAAGTCCTAGTTCTTCCATGTTATCTCAAAAAGAAGGGAGAATCATCAAATAAAGGACAAAATGCAATGAACTTCCAACACTCTGGCTTTCCGATCACAGATGATCATTTTTGCAAAGAAATGGGCGCATTAGAGCTGTACACTTAAAAACATTTGCAATGGCAAAGCGAAGATCAATCAATGACATCAGCAGGCAAGTTGAGGTCAATTGTGCAGTTGTTAAGACTTCCCGTTCTGGGACGCTTCCGCGATGAGCATCCACCTTCATATGAACTCCCAGAGCCCGAAGGTCGACCAGGTTCTGTGATGATTCCTGCAAATGAAAAACATTGCATCGGAAGAGTTATATAAAGAAACAGTTGCTTTCATAAGAGTTATATGAACAGAGATGACTAAGGTTTATCTACACAAATGTTAAAGAGAACAAACCAACCTCAAGAGTTTCATTTCTAGTACTCCTATAAAATAAGAACAACTATTTTGATGTTTGTGGCAAAGAGGTATATGGTGGTGTCTTAATTGACACTAAATCTTTTGGCTGTGTTTAGGATCCGTCCTATAGAAGCCACATAATTAATTTTAGTTTTAGCCAAGCATCTCGGGCTTGTGAGTGCTTTATTCCTAGGCTGTCCTTTGTGAGTTGCCTTGTTGAGACGAGGTGGGCTTGATCCGCCACGTCTTTTGCTCGCTCTTTTGGGTTGTGTCAAGAGCCTCTTTAGTCTTTACACATTCTTCTTCATGGTAATAATCAGGTAACTTACTAGAAAACCAAATATGGAGAAAACTCCACGCCATCAACTATAGGTTGTAGTCCAATAATTTTATATCAATGCTAAATAAAAAATAGAAGCTAGAAAAATACATATGAAGTGATCTTCCAACTAGAATTGGAGGATAGTCGTGAATCATGTGTGATTAACCTACCAAATCGACAGAAATTTTTAAATGGACAATTAAACATGTCAAAGTTCAACCTACATGATAAGGCCAGGCAATCATTATGAATGAAATGTCGATGAGTAAGGTTTAATTCAAACGACGGCCTCAGGAAAATGACCATATGGACTGTCAACCTTTTAGAAGTTGTCTGATTAACCACACTACCTTGACCCAAACCATAATCACATAACTCAACCAAATACCAATCAGAATCTAGCGAGTATAACCCTACTTTGAGTCAATTCTTTGATATGTTGGATATGTTTGGACTACAGAGGGGGGTATAGGTCTTGTTTATTTCATCTTTTCTTTTTTATTCCTCAATTTCTTCTTTACACCCCTTGATGCCTTTTCCATAAAACTTTATTACATATAAAAAAAAAAGTGTAACACTTCCCAATTGCATATGGAAATTCCCAACTTTCCACACCTCTAATCTATAATGAACCATCCAAGTTGTAGAAAACAAATTCAACAGAACATACCATTTGGCGAATAATCTAGAGTTGGACATTTCTCTGTGTTTTCATCCTCAGGGTTCCAACAGTCAGAAAGTTCTGTTGCCTTCTCAATGCCTTTCGACTGGTACGGAGCTATATTGTGTATACCAAATTGGAGTGAACCCAATAACTCATTCTCAATGCAGTCATACCTACAAGAAGTTAGAAAGTGCATTAGTTTCAAGAATCTTAAATAAAGTTTAGCACTTAGCCACAGCCATACTCACATTTTCTTACAGAGGTTATCAGTGATAACAGATAGATTGATGACTTGCATCCTTATCTGCATAACTTTGTCCTCGGCAAACTGATCAAATGGCTCTTCTACAAACTTGGATAGTTTCTCAACATTTGCCTCAAGTTGCTGCTGCTGGTCTTCAAATAAATTCTGCTTTATTTCCCTTTCCGCATTTGTCATCTCATCCTTAAACAAGTCATCACCAAACATATAAAATGCGAATGGATATGAATATGAAAGCACCCGCCTTGATCTAAAGAGCCTGTAAAGTCCATTTGTAACCCAGCTGAAATCTCTAAGTCTAGAATCCTTTGTCTCCAAGTTTGACACCTTCTCTCTTATGGTCTCCTTCAGGTTAGATTCAAGCTTAAAGGAATCCGTATGAGCTTTGTAGCGATTATGGTAGTGCATGTAACGGTAGAGGTCCCGCTTTGCACGCTCAGCATTCTTCTCACGATCTTCTTTATATCGACCACAACTGTGACCATTGATACGGGACCAAGTATGATCACGGCCAGTAGCTCCACCACAAAGCCAACTACATCAAAAGTAAGGGGAAAAAATCTCCACTCAACTCCACCAAAAGAAAGAATCTCATAGGAAAAATGGCAATGTGCTAAATAACAATAAGGGTGATGCAGGATGCAGCAAAACAAGAAAGACTTAGCATTCAAACAAAAGAAAGAAAAGAACGAAAATGTAGACCAAAAACATATGACAGGGACACATGAATGACGACTATAACTCCTGCCATAAGTAATCAAGTCAATTCACTCCCATATACTAGTATCCTGATCATATCAAGGATATTTTATAATGAATGCCAAGAACATTCATCAGGAGCGCAGCCCAAGTCCAAGGGTTTAGGATTAAGACCCTGGAGACTAAAATGATCAAGCATTTCTGTTCACATCAAATGGATTCCCAGTAATAAGCATAATAGGATCGGAACATTCATCCAACAAAACTTCACAGGAGGATGAACTTTTTACTTTTCCAGATTTAGGATGAGTGAACATCTTTCAGGTCAACAGCATTGGAAACAGATAATACAGAGAGAGTAGGCACATTGGCTCTAACTGCTCCCATAAATGAGAGGAGAAATGTTTTTGACAACTTTCAGACACAATAACAACCACCAGAACAGGAAGAAAGAATAAACACGAAACAAAACCTAGTTCAAAGAACTCTAGATAAATTTTTTTTTATTATTTATACAACAATGTTGAGGTCTAAAGAACACTAATTCTTCTTTCAAGTTTAAATGACCAGGAAACTAAACATGAATAACACAGGTTTCCGATGCAGGTGATAAAAAAGTAGCACCACCACCCATGAAACAAAACAAATACAAGCAGAAAGATATCTCACCAAAATGCTTGCCCGCATATGCAGCTCACAAGGTTGCAGCCACCGTTCTTCTCCACTGGTTTGTGACACTTTGGACAAGGTTTTGTATGTACAGTAATCCAATTAACTGTCTCCGACTCATCACGACACTTCTTGGTCCACAGCTCCCACATCAAACATGAACAGGGTGAATGTGCATCAGCTAAGCAGCTAAAACAGAATTGTAAACCACAAGAACATTCCACCTCGCAAAATTCATCCTCTTCAACACGAATTGCATTCCCACAATGAGGAGTGCTCGGGCACCATTTAACCATTTTATTATCCTCGATATACGACTCAAGAAGAAAACGATCAAATTTCTCCGCTAAATCAGGATGCCTCTTCCTTACAAGATTTCTGATAATAGCTTCATCACAGATAGCGTTACATTTGTGAGCCATGCACCTTATTCGCTTACTCTGACCTTCATTTATCTTCACAATAAAATGCTCCGTCCAACCTAAAAGCAAGAACCCAAATATACGAGGAAAATAAAAACCCAACATAAATTACATGTTTCATAATAATATTTTCCCAAGTAGTTATAGAGCCAAACAACTAGTAGTAAAGTAATACATTTCACAACAAGAAGTTAAAACTCAAAAGAAATTTAGTTCCAAAATGTCGGGTACGTAGAACAGTAGCAGGAGCACAAATACAATAACTGGATCCTTTCGTCTCGTATCGAAACATTGAAGGCTAAAATCAGTCATCTAAATCTGCAAGTTCTGTGGAACTGTACACTAAAGTGACCCATAGGCTAATCCGTGGTTTCTGAAACTTTCTTTTAGATAGCTACTATAAGGCAATAAAGTTGGCAAGGCAACAGACAAAGGAACCAAGCTTACAGTCGTTGCAGAAGTTGTGGCCACACTCCATTTTTGTCACTGCAGCACCAGGTACATCCTCCATGCAAATATCGCATGGCACTGTAGCAAATGGAAATGAATCTAGATCATCTTTTTCCACAACAGTCACACCTGCTTCATCAAACAAGAAAGGTTTTCCCTTTTCCACAAGGACCGCAAACAACTTCTCCACATCCCAGCGGTAATGAATGAGTAGAGTCCTTGCGTGAAATTCTCGTAGAGACAGCAACTCCATTACTCTACGCAAATCTTCCCTCTAAAAGAATGCCCAAATAACTAAAATTTTCAGACTTTCAAGAAAACACAGTTATTTTTACACGAGTCAGCAACACAAAAGGTAAATATCTCTTTTACCTGTGCAGCTAAAAGAGACTCCTTTGTGATTACCTGCAAAAGTTAAAGTACATATAGATTAATGTGGTACAAACAGAACTTTCATACAAAGCAACCATACATAATGATATTGCTCTGGGACGCACAGAATTTGCATTTCCACTGGAAGTCTAAATTTTCAACATTGAAGTAATAGAACAATCCACAGCCTTTAATGTGCAATTCTCTTTGCACTTAAGTCTTTTATTTATAATAGCTCAGTTAATTATGCCATCATCTTTTCTAATACTTGATATGAACTATGATATGGATAAGGGACACATGTCTGACACGGTATCAATTCTGTATCCGATACAGAACAGCCGCTAACTGATGCCTATGCGACTCTCTTATACAAAATATCTGTGCTTCATAGCTGCCATATTCTTGTGGAGTAGTTCATCTGTACAAAAGAGCAGCCAGTAAATCACTTATTACCCTTCATAAATTCCTCGGTATTCCTTGCAAACCGTACAAAACCCCTTATTACCATAGTCCATTCTTAATAGGGTTCAACATTCAGAAACCATGGTTAATTCTCACACTTCCTAATTTTGTTGCTGCAAGAAAGTGAAACAATCCGAATGAACATTCCCATACTTCAAATCGTAATCACACAAAATTTATGCTTAAAATGCACACAATTGGCATCCATTAACGAAACAAGACTTTTTTCAATCTTCAAGAGGCGAAAATATGTTGAAGAGACGTCCCCCAAAATAAAAAACCTTTTTCCCACAACCACACCCAACGAATTATGAATGATTCAATCACTATACGAGAGCCCCAAAATCAACATAATGAAATTTCAGCCAGTAATAAGACAACAACACAAAACACAACAAATCCCAAATAATCAAACCACATCCCTCCCAAAACACTTCCCACCATAGAAACAGCTCCAATTCAGCTCAATTATACACAGAAATAAGGAATTAACCTAGAGGCTGAAAAATCAAGGACTGTCTCAACCGCCATAAAAACAACACTGGAGTAGAGTTTAAAAAAAAAAAAAAAACCTAACCCTAACATATATCCAACCATCCACACATTAATTAATACCTTACTGGAAGGACCTTTTGGTGGGACCCACTGAACATCAGACTCGTCGTTCTCGAGTCCGTCGAGGGAGTCTCGATCGGAGTAGTAATAATCTTCTTCGCCACTCGTGCAATCGTCCATCGCCGATGAACAGTTGCGAAAACGAATGTATGTTTAAAATTATGTGTAAGAAAATATATGTGCCGATAAATTAGTCGATCTAAAGGGATAGAATCCCCTGTCGATCGGTTATTGATACAAGGAAAGATAGAGATTAGGTTACGGAAGAGATCGACAGGGATTCCGGAGAGCTCGCCGGCGAGAGGAGAGAGAAAATTGGGCGGAGAGAGAGAGAGAGAGAGAGAGAGAGAGAGCGAGGCGTAAAGCGACGAAAGACGGAAAGAGTACTCAGAGAGAGAGAGATTGAGATTTCGTTCCTTTTTGCGCTGTAAATGTTCCCAATGGGAAGAGGCTGAATAGAGTGGGAAAAAATCAGGCAGTGCGACGTCGTAAATACTAGAAAACCTTTTTAATTTTATGTATTTATTTAACTCGTAAATAAATAACCGCACTCTAAATTTTAGAAAAACGTTTTTTTTTATCAGTTTCGTGTTTACAAAATAAATAAATATATATATATATACAAACGCACTCTAAACTTATGATTTTTGCACTCTACTTTCTTATAACTGCACTCTGAAATTTATCTTTTAATGCTTGTATTATTTGTGTAATTTTAAGTACTACTAAAATAATAAAATTTATATTTTAATGATTGTATTATGTGTGCAATTTTAAGTACTAAATAAACAAAATTTATATTTTAATGCTTGAACTATGCGTATAATTATAAGTAGTAAATTTTAGAGTGCATTTTGAGAGCAAAAATCATTACCAAAAATAAAGAGTGGACTTTTTAAAATGCAATGAAATTTTTTATATTTTGAAAAATTGTACTCCTAGAAGTTTCCTGTAAAATTGGAGAAGATAGGTTTGGGGTATTTTTAAGAATGAGTAAGTTCTGGATTTTCAATAAGTTCTAAATCGATTTTTACTGTGCTTTTGTTATCATTAGTAATCGATTTTTAGGGAGTGTTCCACTAAGTCAGTTTTTTAGTTTTTTGGCTTTTCACGGCTTTTAGGAATAAATTGACTTTTTTTGCTTTTTTTAGTTAGTGAAATAGGCTCTAAGCTTGTTTCTATGATAATGTTCTTGGAGAGTTAGAAAAAGTACATTGAGTTATGAGTTTGGGTTTGTTTGCTTGTAAATGTACTTGGTTCTGATTTTCTTTCCCTTAATTGGTGGGATACCCAAAATCTGTTTTCCTAGTAGGAGTCCTATAGTATAAATTTATCCCTTCAAAGCAACTACACTTTAATTCTGTTTTCTTATAGTCGGGCCAACAAAAATTTATTATTTGCTTCTGGAGCACCGAACGCTCCCGACTCCCGAGCATGATCACTTCATAGTAAGAGTTGTTAGGTCATCCAAAAACACTTCAAATTTTTTTTTTCTTTATCTCCATAACAATGTGAATCTCTGTAGCTGTCTTCTTTCATTCATCTACCAAGAATGAATCAACTTGTTCAAGTTTGACTTATTGTTGTAGTACTTGTTAGAAACTCAATGAAGATGTTTGCGTATAGAAATAAGTCAATAACCTCAAAATGTAAACATATTTGAAAACTGCTTATTTTCTGGGAAAACGTAAACAGACTCATTACTCGGAGCATTTTAATAGAAGTAGCAGGCCACTTTACCCACCACAAAGTTTGACTTCTATAGACTACTTATATACCCCCTCCGTCCGTTTTTAAATGTGTTGTTTCGTAAATCTAACTTATTAAAGCGGGCATCATCACCACATTTCGCATCAACTTTTACCTTCACTTTCCCAAATTATTCTCCACTTTTATTCATTAACTTTTTATCCACTAACTTTTCAAAAGGAAAAAATAAAATTGTACAAACTTTTACCTATTAACTTTTCTTATTAGAGGACAGTTCAAAATGGAATATTCGACTATAAAAAGGGGATGGAGAATATACTACTACTATTCTTTACCAATTAGGACCTTCAGCATCTTAGCAAGTCAAAGTCAATGGTCGCAAAAAAAGAAGAAAACGATTGCATTAGTCAAGATAAACATGTAAACGGATTACATTATTATACACATCGAAGTCTTTCTGTCAAACATACTAATACTGTAAAGAAACCAACGATCAACTTCATACCAAACAAATTTTCTAATAAGAATATGCTTCCTACTTCAGGGAATCAAACCGGAGCATGTCGGGCAGAACCGCTATCATGTTCAAAGCTAGGGTGTTAACAGCCATGGTTTACATTGAAAATGGAATGAAACCGGGATTACAACAGAACAGAAGTAAGAAACCGGGCAAAAAAAGTTACAACTAGTCTTCCACTTCACCAAGGTTGGTTCGGAAAATATAGTCTTCCGTTTCTAATTCATCATGAAAAAGAGAAACAGGTGACATCTCAATCTTCTCCGTAAGTGCATTACTCTCTGATGATCTCCGCCCCTGTAATATTTCCCCCCGTTAATTGCAAGTACCACAAGAGTGAACAATAGGGGCAGTTGCATTTCATCTGAAGTAGAAGCTTTGTACATATAACAGGCTATTGGAAATGAGGCTATTGGAAATGTAGAGACAGATTAGGACTTCATTAGACAACATCATAATTCATAATTAATGATGACTCCTTTCAGAGGTTGAGGTATGCTGACAAATGCTATGAGAATAGTGTAGGATTCACCGCCAAGTACCTCCTTTTAGTAATTGCATAGCCTATACAAAAATCAACCATCGAGTTTTTTAGGTGAAGAGGACAAACCTTTCTCAAGACGTAAAAGAAGTAATGAAATCCGTCTCCAAAAGTATTCCAGTCCACGGACCAGGTGAATTCCGAAGCAATAAATAAAGGGCGCCTGAAGTGCGGCTGGGGGACACAAACATTGCAACTGAGGGAAATACAAAAGTAGAAACTTCCACCAATGAACAAGAAAGGCCCCTAAAAATTCATGGTGTTTTACCTGGCCAAAAGTGATTGAGATGAAAATGCCATCCGATTTAAGAACCCTATGGACACCTCTAAGCATGGCCATTGCCTTGCTTACTGTTCCAGGGTGTGGATTCCAGGGGTCACCACTGTCCACGAACAATACATCCTTCAATTTCAAATTACATGCATCTTCATCTCATTAAGACTAAGCAATAAGCATGACAGAAATACATGAAGTTAAGTTTAGCACCATAAATAAAATGAGAATTGTCATACTTAGTAGCTTACCATTGTTCCTTTCTCGATAACGACATCAAAACACTCCTTGCTAAATGGAAGGTCTAGCATATCAGCCTCCAGCACTTTAATATCTGGTGACAAAGCCAACCCCAAAAAATGAACAAAAGGAACTGTGAACAAGCCTCTCGTATTAACGCATAAAATTTGTTCACCAAAATATCACCTCCTCATGTTCCAAAAACAAAATTTCCACGGCAACAACTAAAACAACCTCACTTGTTACGAGTTGCTAGTAGCACAAAAATGCAAAAGCATAAGAATGTCAACTATTGATATCGCTGTTCCCAAACAAACTTGACTCAGCTCATTTACATGAGAAGACCAGCAAAGACTTCTGCGTTGCACAAATACAAAGAAGTGACACATCTGTTTCCCAATCTCCCAGTTCAAAACTTCATGGTTCCTTGCAAGAATTATTCAGAATCCTTCAGCTTCTAAACCTAGTGGTCGTCTATGCGTTCAACATGATAGATCAAAGTACTACTGATTTTGTGCATAGTTTTATAAAGTAGAGGCTAGACTATATCTTCATGAACCACACACGATACCCACCTATTCTGTCTTACGAGAATACCAGATAGAATGCACCAGACACTACAACTTCCCATGATTGATTAGGAATCAAATGTTCACAGTTCACACATACAATGTCAAATGGCTTAATTGATGAATCATGCTGTTAATGGGCAATGGCTAGCTGAAACTGAACTTCAAAATGAAAACATCTACCTATTGTCGATCATACATCACCTCAAAATTCAAAGTCATAAGAATAATTGAATTCTTATCCTTGCATTCGTTTCATCAAGTTTGACTGAAACTAAGCCATTAGCCACCAACAGCTCAAATGTAGTTTTAGTGTAATTGTATGATTTGTATCAATATAGGAAAACGGGTAGAGCCATTTTTCTTCCCCCTAACCAAGCTACATACCTTTGTATCCCTTGGATAGTACCCTTTTCTGCATCTTCTCCACAGCAACTGCAGACAAATCAATGCACGTAATGTCTGTAATTCCATCCTTGTACAGCTCTTCACACAATTGCGAGTTTCCACACCCCACCTCCAATACCTGCACTATCCATGTTTAAAATTCCCTTTTAGCCTAGCACTAATAAAGAAAATTAATTCTCCAAAATGTGCATGAACGGTCTACTGTGACAAAGGGAACACCTATAACCATTACAAAGACGAGACCTCTTTTGGGGTGAATGCCAGTTTTGAGGCTAGCTCGCACTTCAATAACCTAAAATTACCCTTTTAACTACCTAAAGAAACTGCCAAGAACAAAAAAAACCTGCCACTCTGATTTTCTTCTCCCTATTTTTTACTTCTACCTACCAGATTTCATTACCAATTAATCTCAATAGAAAATTATCCTCCATTACCAAATTTCGTGTGCCCGAGCGTCTAGGAACCAATTTATATATGGAAAGAGATAAAGATAGAGAGAGGAATCATACAGAGGAAATGGGTTTAACGTGCTGTTGAATGAGATGACGGAAATGCGAATAATCTTTGAACCATTCGTAATGCTCCTCATGAGCAAACCTCTGATCCCTGAAATATAACAAGAATAAGCACAAATTAAAAAGCTAGAAGCTTATTTACTTATCGCCAACATTAAGAAATTATGAAAAATCAGAGGCCTGTAACTTCGATTTCTTTCATTTCCTTTGTCCTGCCTTCTCCGACTAACCAAATGGAAGGTTACAACGATTACGGAAGAAAAAAGGGCGTACTGGTTACCAGTAATGAGGGTCGAGGTATGCTAACGCCGTAGACGGTTCGACGGCAAATGTTGTCGGCGATTCCGTCAGGCTTTGGCCGTCTCCGTCCATATGTTGACAGTCGTTAAGTTCTGACCGTCGTCTTCTTCCGCAGACAAAACCCTAAACCACTGACGAAAAGTCCTATCTTTCCAACGGGAAACGTTATTGCAAATGACCCCCCTCAACTATCACTATTTCACTTTACACCCCTCAACTATCAATAATTTAATGGGTCTTGTTTATGGGTGCATCATTGCATCCAATAAGTGTATTTTTTTGTACGCTTAATGGGTGCAATAGTGCACGGTGCACCCATTAACATTTCCCTAATTCAATTGTGTAAATATATCAGGTACAATGTTCACTCCAAAGGGCAAAAAAGGCAAGCCACATCTAATATTGGATGAGATAGAATCGAACGGGTGATGTTTTGAAGGGTTGTAGATATTTACATGAACGCGCTACAAGGATAGACAATTGTTGTCATCAGAAATATCGTTCAAGCGGAAATTTTCTAATTCAAGGCGAGAAAAATTAGTTTCCTAAGATTGTGGGCGCAATGTATTTTAGTTACTTTGTATTGAATCATAATTATTGCTTCTTATATTTTCAGAATCATAAAAATCATTAATAATATAACCAAATCAAATAAGACGGTTTGGTACAAGACTTGGGATGAACCAATAGTAGTCACTATGTACTTTCAAGACTTGGGATGAACCATCACAAACTAAAACTACTACTAACAATTAACACTTCTTATCTTTCCAAATAAAATTCATCTACGAGACCTCGAGTTTCTCAATTTGGTGTAATTTGTTTACTGATTTAAGTCTTTGCAACTAATATAACCATGGTGGAAAGGTAGTGCCACTGTGCCAGCCTTAAACTAAACCTCGAGGTGCATGCGCTTTAGACCTTCAAAAATTTGTCCACTTTAGAGCATCTCCAACCATGGGGTTTTCCTTCAAAATGAAGAACGGAAATGACATATCAATGGGAGATTTTGTGTACCAAAACAAATTTGAAGAACCAATTCTCCAAAAAAGAGGATGGGCCCCTCCAAACAGTACAACTTTTTGAGGAAAAGTGAGTATAAATTACAAAATCTCCCCTTGATATGTCATTTCCGTTCTTCATTTTGAAGATTTGAAGAGTAGTTAGAGATGCTCTTAAGGGCCTATTTAATTTTTGTTATCCCTTACAAAAGTTTGATTTTTTTTTTTTTTTTTACATGATTGCCTATTTTTTTTCTTTATAGTTATTTTTGGACAAAGAAGTTTCTCAAAGTTGAAATCAATAAAATCTAACATTCATTGAACTACGTCACAAAAAAGGTTAAATGCACTATACATGTTATGGAGTTTATGAATAAGATTGATTTTGTGGACATAATTAGTAATTTTGCTGCTAAAATTGTGAAATTTATGTTTTGGTTTTAAAATCTAGTAATGTTTGGTTATCTTTTTTGAGGCGGGGGATTAGTGATATCTAAGCGATGCTTTTTAAATCATGTAGGAGTAATTTCGATATTGTTTCGAAAGTTTTCGTAGTAATGAATACTTTGTATTTGATTTTAAAAATGAGGTTTATACAGTTTATATTTTGTTCGTTTTTATTTTCGCTAGCCCCTCACTTTTTTTCACATCTCATATTAAGTGAGGTACAAGACAAAATGTGAAGGCTCCACCCCAATGTGTGATGTAAAAGAGGCCAAAAACGCTGCCATATTTGTAGAAAACATGAAGGAGAAAAGGGGATCTCTTGATTTGAACATGAAATAAAAACTTTTATTCATATGATAATTGTCCAAATACAAGTAGCAAATTGGACTAAACGACAGCAATTAAGCATAATCTCTGTTTCTCGCTTGCTAATTAACTTTTGCCCTGCTTTGAGTTGCCATCGCTGCTCATCACTTCCCCAAAGTCATCCGTTCATCCCTGAATTCTGCATTAAGATTGAAAGCGTAAGTAAATCATAAGAGGTTAAGGGTAATAAGATTAGGCCGCGAAATGTTACATACTTGGAGCAATCCACGTTATAATCAACGGGTATGCCAATGTTAATTTGGCAAGTTTTGACTATTTGTTGAACTCTATCAACCTTCACGCCCATCTGGGGAGCAGCTTGTTTAAAACACTCGCAAACAGTTTGTCTGTCGCTTTGAGAACTGACCATTTTGTTCAAGGCTTGGGCTCCGGCACAACACTGCACAGGCACGGTTTCGTCGCCGTTGCCTACCAAGTACGACAGACATGGAAACAACTGCGTTGTAGCGTCTTGGCACGAGATTGCATTCACGGGGCTTGCAACCAGTGCCAAAACAACTAACCCGAGAACCCACATTGAGCTATTCATCTTCTGCTCCATCATTTTTTTTAGAACAACAAAATATGACTTAGTTTTTCAAAATTTGTTTGTAAAGAAGGACTCAAGAATGGTTTTTGGAGGTGAAATGCTAGGGTTCCTTTGCTATTTATTGTGCCTGAACCAAGTGTTGGAGGTGGTTTTTGTAACCAGTATGAGCACATAGTATCAATTGTGAATAAATGAGGAAATTAGTATGAACAGAGTTGGTTGTTTTACTCAAGGGGTTGGTAACATAATGCCATCCATTTCAGTTCATATTAAGTGCATAATTAGCAAACTAATTAAATGATAGCATTAAGTGATGTTTTTTTCTCAGTAGCAGCAGAGCCAAAATTTGAAGTTGGAGGGGGACTGGATAATGAAAGAAATCTTCGTACGATGATTTTTCAAGACTAAGTCCAGTCATTTTCGAAATTGTATAATTTTTTTAAGAACATCTACAAAAAAAAAAATGCAAAATATACTTGGGGGGACACCCCTGGCCCCTACGTAGCTCGGATTTGGGGTTGCTGCTGTGCAACCCCATGCACAGTAGGTGTTGTGCGCCATCCGAGCCGTCCGTTGCTTGGATGGACGGCCCAGATTTCATCTTGCACGCACGACAATCAACGGTTCGGATGCAAGGGTGCCGAGGTGAAATCTGGGCCGTCCATCCGAGCAACAGACGGCTCGGATGGTGCACAGCAGGTGCTGTGCACCGGCTGCACAGCAGCAACCCCTTGTCCACGTAGCTCCGCCCCTATTTTTTCTCCCAACATTGTATATACTCCGTTGGGATTAAAGGGAAATTAACATCCACATCTCACTCCCTAAACATCCTCTACACTATTTTAAGGAGAAAATCCTTCAAACCCAGGTCCCTAATCAATGATTGAACTTCTAAAATAGCTTTATATTGATCTTGATTTTTATGTTCTAATTTTTTGGATGGTACATATTTGAGGTTGGTTAAATTTCCGAATTAGTTGTTCACTTCATCTCTAATTTGGCTAAGCAATCTCTTATGCAATATTACGATAGCATGTATCCGATTGTCATCATTTTTACAAAAGTTGTGGTATCATCAAATTACTAAGCCTACATTATCTATCCTGAAGCAGGTATTTTGTTTTAGCAGCAACTGATTTGGACGTGTGGTACCAGAACCCCGAGTCTTTTCGCCATGAGCAGGATTCAGTTCTGTGGTCAGAAAAATCTGAAAAAACTGCGGCCTTGCACTGAAGCTCTATACATTGTTTTGTTCGAAAATCATAGTCAGGTAGGTGTAATGTGTACTTAACCCTGCCTGTCCCTGAACTCTTTTGCACTTCAAAAACATAATGGTATTGGTTTACACAGTCAATTCTATTGCATTGCAACATAATCAAAATAACATCGAGAAACTATAAACAGATGATAAGGTACCGAAATCACCAAAAACCGCTCCTGCAATTTCAATTGCTTGCCTCTTACGAATCATAAGTAAACAATCCGTGCAGGTCACAATGTTTCTGATATCCTTCAATGATCAAGTCCTCAAGGGAATTTGAATAAGAAATTGGTTGGCAGTAACTTTTCTATAATTTCCTTGGCGTTGGACTTGGAGAAGTTGGAGGCTTTAAATCTTCATACCTGTTCATCAGAAGTATACAACAAACAATGAATTGGTGTAAATGAGCCCAGGTTCATTTCCAGAGGCTATATGTACTTACAATCATCATCCAAGAGTTGTATTTGGATGTTAGATTTGTGAAAGGCGAGGGATTCAAACACTGTTCTCTCAGCAAATCCAAGATCCAAACACAACCTCAAAATTTCTTTTTTTTTTTAACAACAAAAGGTGGGAGGGGGCAACCAGCATAGCAACCCCCTCAGGTGTGACCATAGGGGCTCCCGACCCGCTGTGGAATGTCCGGTTCGAGTCATAGCTACTGTCTGTAACTGCCCTTACAGCACCACCTAGGTGCTAGATGGACAATGAGCCCTCCACGCTAATCCTGCAGTTGGCAGGACTCGAACTTTGTTGGATCGTATATGGGAGGGAGGAGCACTTAAATCCGCTCACCCTTGCCATCTAGGCTAACACAGCCTCATTGGAACACCTCGTTCATGTAGTATGTTAACTACCCTTCTTTACAAAATGAAAGTTAGGGGAAAGAGGAACGGAAATCAACTGATACAAATGACTTACATGGTAAAAGGTGAAAGCGGCCTTGGTTTTGTTACAGCGTGACTCTGTTCATCCACTGGGTTATCTGCAGGGAGAGCTTGAGGAATGTTGTTCACCAACACGGACAATGGTGGCGGGAATGACCCAGATGGTGCATTAGGAGATGGTGATGTAGGAGGCTTTAGGTCATCGTATCTGCGAACATTGAAGCGCAAAACAGCACAAGTAATGAAATGTGATGAAAAGAAGTATCAAACTGGCTTTAAGAATGATCTTGTATTTTGTCAAGCAGTAAGTGAATGGATGAACATTACGAACGATTAGCAAAACAAAGGAGTTACAATTCAGAAAGGAAATAAATAAAATTTTGACAACACAATGCACACATAAAATACCATCTTTTAGGAAAAAAAACATAGAGGACATTACGAAAACGAACTGGTGAAGAACATCACAAACAAAAGAATGGAGGGGTAAGACATCAGAATAAGAGAATTAGAAGAGTCACATATATGCTCTGTCATAGATTATGCTCCAAAGGAGGATGAAGTAGCAATACTAGCTTTATGGCAATACGCACAGGGATTTCTATGCCTAACAATTCAGATATCAGCTTTCAAGCTTTATTGCCTAGTAGATCCGCATTTTGCAATCTCATTGACTAGGACAACGTTTTCAGAAGAAACCATGTTTGCTTTGAAATGGTAATTGAGATATAAAGGAGGGTGGTCTACGTTAGCTATTCAAAGCTTAGAAACAGTGGCTACCGAAGCTCCATCCTACATTGCTGTTTTCGTTCATTGGATCTGGGTGTAACCTATGTACAGCTAATAAAATTGGTAAGATTAAAGAAGTATACAAAATTGGTTAAAAATCAGCAATATGTCTTCTCAAATGAGAGTCTATCATTTTATCGTAATCATTGCAATGGCTATAGCAGCAGCGGTGTAGAGTCCAGCTACTAAGAAGTTGATTGCATTTCTCAAATTCAAAGAACTACATGAAGCATACACCTGATAATCAACAGAAAAACTGTAGAGCGTGCTGTAAAAACTGAGAGCCGTCATAATGAACTCACGCGTAGTATGGTGACTGATGAGAAGTGAAACATTGAGCAGGAGGACCCCCCTCCACAGGACCGTTGTTTGAGATCTTTACAACATCATTACCACTGCTAATATTTGCTACAACTTCAGCTGGGGTCGAAGCACTTAAAGTTCTCTCTACGGGACCACTTGGGGTTGGGCTTGGAGAGCTTGGTGGCTTGAAATCCTCATAACTGCCAATATGATGTAATCAGATGTTAAGGGAACTTAACTCAATTTATATTATAGAAATGCAGAAGGAATTGACATGCTGTGTGTAAGTAGAAAGAGGTTTTGTTAGTCTGCACCTAGTACTTCAGTGGATTTCAAGTCAATGATATCTGCCCTCATTATTACAAGGATGATGACTATGGTAACGACAACATCGGAGAGTTTATGAACTGCAGATACCGAACAGCCTAACATTTACATGATCAGGAATAAGTTCACGGTTAACTGTATCTATCTGCTAAAAACTTGATCCAACTAATGGATTGAATAGTTCATGAATGAGTCAAATTTCTACTTTTATCAGTTGATTTTAGTGATTTCTATGCAGCAGTCCGCCAAATTGGAGTCCACATATCTGGTCAAGTGAACTCATAGCAGCAGGTGTTAACGCAAAGCATTGAAAACAGAAGACAAGCAAATCACCCATTCAGAGGTTAAGGATTAGGACACTGACATAAGGAAATGAACGAACCTTGCATACGGGGACAAAGGTCTTTCTTTCTTCACTTCTGTTGGGACAATTTCCTTTTCAGTTGCAGTGATTGGGGGTTCTGGAACGTTAATTTGCATAGGAGGAGGAGACTCCAATGCTGCTGGAATGGGCTCCACTTTGTTTGCTTGAATAGCACCAGCAGAAGTGCTGGGAGTTGGAGTAGGAGATGTGGGTGGCTTCAAATCCTCGTAGCTTTGGAAAAAGGAGAGGCCAAGATAAAAGAAAGCATAAACAAACGTACAAAAGTTTTGTCAGCAGACATACTTTTTACCCCCGACAGAATAGATTAAGATAGCAAGGCTCACATAATATATGGAGAAAGCGCCATTTTTGCCTTTGCTTTGGGTACAACGGGTTCTTCTTTCTCAACAGGAGTGCTTGAAAGCTCGGATACAACTGTCTTAGAAACTGCAGACGGAGGCATACCTGCAGTATCCAGTTCCTGATAAAATCTCAAAGGAGATTATCGTAAGTTATGTATGCAATTAGCTTCAATAAATATCTCAACAGTCAATACTTGGTGCTCTGAAATGTCTCAAAAGCTTCAATTGCGCTAAATACCTTCTGTGGTTTAACTTTAACCTCAACACGTTGAGATGGAATCTTCTCAAGTAGCTCCCCCATTGGAGTCAATGGTGCAGTTGTTTCTGCAATTACTTCGATCACCTTACAATATGAAAGGCTAGGGTTCTTTGCCATAAATGCCATCAGTTCAGCTACCTGCATGTATTCACGCAAAGATTATTTCTGAAGGCCAGGTTCCAAGTCTCTTTAAATTTTAAGATACAAAAGACGTGGTTTGATTTCCCTCAGTATTACAATGCAAACTAGACTGCAGATATCAACTTTTTTTTTTGGAAATGCAGATATCAACTTGACATACAGCTTTGACATTCGAGTCACCCATCGAATAAATTGTAACCCATCCTGATTATGATAACAAATCCAACCTAATCAGATATTCAATATAGGTTGGAGTTTTGAACAGACTAGATTATTACAACCACTCACAACATACATAGCCATGAATACAAACCCCTTACAGATCAACTAGAATATATGACTGATGCTGTAGTTACATTTCAACTCATTTGTCCGCTCATTTTTATCATACCTTTGTTTCCCTTGTATTGTAAAGCCCATAAGAAGACAGTAATTGCAATTTTAGTGAAACAGATTGGGCATCAAATAACCAAGCTTGACATACTCAGGAAAAAGAAATTTACAGGAAGAGAACCTGAAGGTTTGACACTTGACCACCAAACAAGGTGTCTTCCTTTGAAAGACTGATGTTATGAGTTTCCTTGTAAGCATCAGTAGGTCGCTCCATGCCTCCAGGCCTCACTATCTGCAGAATAACATGACAAAAAGAAAGACCTTATTTTAGGTGAAATCATCCGAAACCCATTATTTTGTAAACTGCAAAATAATGAGACTCACAGTGTACGGGAGACCACTGGCTAGCAGTGCTTCTTCTGCCTTCCTTTTCCAAATCAGGACTCCCCAAAACAAACTTTAGCAGCAGAAGCAAAGGATAGGAAACTTTTATCATTAGAAAATAAGTTATTTTTAAGGTCGAAATAGAAAATTGACTTGCAAATCAAAAGAATCGTGCCTTACTTTAAAATTGCTGCAGGAAATCCAACCTTGTTTGTTCCCAGAGATGTAAGCAAAATAAAGTGATTAACTTTTGCGACAGTTGCTGCACAGTTGAAAAGAATTACTGAATTTCTGGCATGGTGGATCTAACCGGAACTTTGCTTCATTCAAAATTACTGCCCTTATTTTTTTTGGAACGGCAGTTCATGCCATTTCTGTCTCCTCTAAAAAAGAAGTTACAAAAGATGAATATAGCCAGATATGCAGAAGGTAATGAAGATATGATGGTGTCCTCATAAGGACATCACATATATACTAATCATGATGATGGTGATTACTCTGATTATTATGAGGATAAGTACTTGATAGATAAAAGCTTGAGTTCGGCATGTCATGTCGGATTCGATACAAAGCATGAACCAAACTGTACTATAACGACATGAGGTGGTGCTTCAAACATCTATCATGGCTTATTTAAGCTACTGGTTCCCTACCTCATAGATGCTAGGGAGCTGATTACAGTAACCATTAGAACCTAGCTACAATCCTTAAACTTCTTGAGACAGCTTAACAAAGAAAAAAGAAAACTGACACTTTTTGAAATCATATGTTTCGCAGGTTTTATCTGTCTCATGTAACTTTTAAATATCTCAAATTCCAAGTGTTTGTTACCTGCATCGACAAGATTTTTCGTAGCCAGGTAGTCAATCCGGTATGGTCCAGTGATATCAAAAACCTCCTTCTCACTAGCACCAATGCAACATATAACGACTGAAGCATTGCCTAATGCTGGTACAATCGGATCCTTCTCCAAATCGCACTCTACAATTTCAAGCTTCTCTATAGCTGGGCTAAAGACAAAAAGAAATCCTGTTATTTGCTATCTGAGTAAATCTCAACACACTGTATTTGGTTATCCAAATAGGTCACTTTTATCACAAAGATAAAAGTTACGGTAAAAACATTGGAAGAAATATGCTTTTCAAGCTTTACGTTCTTACGTTTAGTTCCTTCACTTCCAACCTCATTACCGAGCTTCACCTGCTGAACACTCTGCAGATAAACATACAATCTAGTTTAACATAGAAGTGAAAAAAACACTTTATCATAAACCAAACTCCTTACTTGCAAGAGAGATCCAGCCCTCTGAGCACTTCGGACGCCAGCTCTAACTTTGAAACCCAGTTTCAAAAGCTCCCTACGAAATGACTCCTTAGCAAAAAATTTATAAACAAACTGCAAGCAATTCTATAGATTCACTATATTAGTAAAGTTAGTAAGTATGGAATGTAACCTTACAGTCCGTGACCCAACTTTTCCAGTAGCACCAGCAACAAATACAATATTGTCATCTTTTGAATTGGCATTCTTTGGAATTGCTTCAACAACTCTAGAACCTAACACCAGTCATAGACATGCATTACATACTGGAACATTCATAGCATATAATCTTAGCCAAGCCATGAAACTTTTGGACTTTCCAACTCATACAGTTCCACAACTGGTACAAGCGATGTCAAAAATAGCTCACGACCTGGTTTATAGAACACAACCACTAGTATACAAATGTTGGGCCTGTTGCACCATAATGTTTGATAATCACTTAATAAAGACCCCGAAAGTTTTGTGCATAGGAAACTAGACAATGAAGCTTAGACGGGCGTGGAAAATGGTTATAGATCATTCCAATAAAGTAATTGGCAACAGAGGGAAACATGAACACTGCAGGAAACAATCTTGCACATCATCTAAAACTGTTTCTCCAATAGCAAACAATTATCTCCTCGGTCTTTGCAGGCACCTTAAACACAATTTCGTCAAGGAAAAAAAATTCCAGTACGAGTATAATTCATATTTCTTCTGCCAAAATCCAACATCATTTGTGAACAATCACGAAATTACATGAATGGACTGGATCATGAAGGTCCAGCCCCGTGGAAAACCGCATTGTATTCATTTGACTTCCAATTCCTTTCCTCAAATCTCGCAAATTCATAATTTCAAAAACCAAACTGGGACTCCATAAAGCAATGTTCTAAAATTTGCTAGGTGCTGGTCGGGCGGAAAAGGGCGCCCACCGCCTAGCGCCCTGGGTGGGACTAGGCGCCGACCAGTCAGTTGCCTAATCTAGACGTTGGACCACCGCTTAGCAACTAGGCGCGGACTAATTGGCCTAGGCGGCTGACTTTAGAACACTAGCAGAAAGATACTGAAACAATTTCCTACAATGATGCAAGCCCTTGAAAACCCTTTCTTATAAAAACATAGACCAATCTTTTCATTCATTCCTGGAACATTAAGGGAAAACATAAGTTACGGAACTAAAGCCGCGGCTGATCAGAACAACTTTTCTTGAGTGTGTATTCTAGTTTTCTTGGACTCTAAATCACAGAATTTGCACACTATAGAAAGAAAGAAAGAAATCTTCTGGGTTCCAAATCAATCAAATAGGAAGAAATTTCAAAGAAATCCATGCATTGCAGAAAGTGGGAAAATATATGGCATTGTGGTACCTGAAGCTTGAGCTCTGAAACCCAAAAGTTTGAGCTTTGTCGCATTGGGGTACCTCTTACAATTTGGAATCTTGATCACTTGACCAATGACAGAAGGTTTATCTTTCAAACCAATTTGGGTGAGAGCGGAGGGTATGCCCCTTATGCTATGGGGCAGGATACGAAGCTCCATTGCTAGGATTCTAGAGAGTGAGAGAGTCTGTTCAATCTTGTTGTAGTTCACAATTTTGCTGTTGCAGAGGCACCTCCACTCCATGTAGATATGATGGACCCCGCTAGAAAAAGGTTCCACCGTGTCTGTCACTGGTGGCCAACCGTCCAATAACACATGGAAAACGATAGGGTGAAATCTTTTCTCCAAATCGTGCAGAAAAAAAGAATAAATGGTACAGATTCACATGATCGTGAATCAATATATACCAATGAGTTCCAAACGGAGTGAAATTTCATATACACTTCTTTACCATTTATACCCAACTTTTAATTATGAAAAGAGAAATGCTACGGTACACACTCCCCAAAAATTATTCCATATGAGATTTTGTGACTCAAAATATGAGATTTTGTGGTTAAGGGCGTACTGTATGTACCCTCATACGGGTAGTCAAAAAATCTCATATAAGTCCACAAAATCTCATATTTAAGTCCACAAAATCTCATATGGTAAAATATGGTAAAATATGAGATTTAGTGGCAGAAATATGAGACATGTCACATCAATATATATAAGTCACAAAATCTCATATGACTAGTTACAAAATCTCATAATCTCATATTTGTGCCACAAAATCTCATATGGATCAAATATGAGATTTAGTAGCACAAATATGAGACATGTCACATCAATAAATATATGTGACATGTCTCATATTTGTGCCACTAAATCTCATATGGGTCAAATATGAGATTTAGTGGCACCAAATATGAGATTTTGTAACTTATACACATTGATGTGACATGTCTCATATAACGTGCCACTAAATCTCATATTTGGTGCCACTAAATCTCATATTTGATCCATATGAGATTTTGTAACTAGTCATATGAGATTTTGTGACTTATATGTATTGATGTGACATGTCTCATATTTGTGCCACTAAATCTCATATTTGATCATATTTTACCATATGAGATTTTGTGGACTTATATGAGATTTTCTGACTACCCATATGAGGGTGCATACTGTACGATCTTTCATACCTTTAGCCACAAAATCTCATATTTTGAGTCACAAAATCTCATATGGAATAATTTTGGGGGTATGTACTATAGCAACACTCTTATGAAAATATTTGTGAAATAACCACCACTGAAAATACCATTATCCCATCGATAACTACTATCAGGGACACAAGTCACATAACTAGTTTTCTTGCTATTTTCTTCCCGAGAAGTTCTTTGACAAGTGAACCTTGTACCGATGTTTGCCCTTGAGAGAGAATTAACTATTGAGAGTGCATTGTGCTTGAATCTCAGCGGACAGAGTGTCGAAATGAAACAACACCGTCCAAATGATAGTATCGAAGCTGATCATAATAGAGTAGATTCCATCGTAAGCGAAGACAAAATCTAGCGATGGGATCTTCTCTTTGAGTTTCGGTATTATATCCTTTGGTTAGTCCTCTTATCTCGTAAACGTCTCTCATCCTGCTAAGAACGGCATGTTTACTAATTTCATTATATTTTCCAATTGTGGTAACGGGTAAGGATTTCTGTAGCTCTATCCTGAACTTGTAAAAAATATAATTGCAAAAGATAATATATTAGTTAAAATGCAAAAATCTATAAGAGAAGTTTAGGGGATAAATTAAACAATGGATTTTTTATTGAAATTAAACAATGTATGGTCGAGTAAAAATTTATCTGAACATCACAAAGATTTTTTTGGTAGATTCCTTGCAATTTCTGATATTCCCAGCTAAGGTAAAGCAATTTTTTTCCCCCATAGTGCGTCTGACACACATTTATTTAATCACCAAACTAAAACTTCAATTTGATTTTTTTTTTGGAAAGGAAAGAAACTTTTATTAATCATTGAGAATACAACGATTAAAAGGGAAGAAGGAAAACGGCATCCCAACTTGGGAAACAACCTCCCACAAGAAGATCATAGCCTCTTCATACCCGAAACCAAACGATTGGCAAGGAACCAACTGAACATCCATGGGTCAAAAATCCAGATATAAAATAAGCACAAAATCCCAACATAACCACCAATGGCAATCAAACCGCATGTAGGACAGTCGCCGCCGCTACCACTGCTGCCCACCCAAAACGGCCGCCAACGACCGAGTAAGCACTAACAGCACACGACAACCACCACCCTCCTCCACGCCAGATAAACACTGTCCATCGCCGCACCAAAAACCACCAACAGGCCACCATCATAGTCCCCATGCCTGCCACCACCAATCGCCCGCCGTCCGACAACCATACCAAATCTTGACAATCCCTCCACAAAAGGCCAAAACCCTGACAGCATCATGACATCTCCACCCCAATCACCACCGAACACCACCGCTAACTGCCAGCCACGCTGACCAGATCCCAAACCACCCATCCCACCCCTCCGAAAACCACCACCTAGGAAACAAACCACCACAAGCCGTTAGGCCAAGAACCGAAGACATCCAACAATGAAACCAGCGTGGTTTCGGACCGAACAGCCGTTAGGCAAGACCGCCCCATCCAACAATGGCGGCGATACCGGAACCAAACTGGAGGAGGAAGAGGAATAAGCTGGTTTTTGGTTTTTGGAGTTAGTGAAATGAGGCCTAAATTTGCACGATTCATTAGTGGGCATTTAATTGACTAGTATTTTAGCAGGATGAATTCGAAAAGTAGATTACTTGTCTCACATCAAAATGACCTCAAGGATTATTCTTATCAAAATGTCACTTTTGCTTCATGTTTGACTTTAAGCCAAATAGTAAACCCCCTCCCAACTGTACGAATTCTCCTAAATTATTTATTTTTTTATTTATTTTTTCGGTAGATACCTAAAATTAAGGAATGAAAAAATCTGCCCAATTGACAAGTACTTTTTCTATTATATGTGATAATTACTTGCCACTGGCTGCAATATTCTTTGGCTTGGTTCTTTGTTTCAAAATGGTGATAATGACTAGGTTCCTTGTTGGAAAACATTTTTTACTGCAAAATTCAGACCATATTCAGTTGCCAGTCCTTATTGGAAATCAAAATTTCGCAGGGTTGCTCTCGTCATGTTCTAGGAAGATATCATTTGGTAATTATGAAGAGTATCCAAATGAATAAGACTAATTTCCCAAGCACATTCCACAACCTTTTTTTATGCGTTTGGTGAGGTAAGGTGACTCCCAATAACAATCTGCTGTCGAGAGGGAATCGACCTTGCGACTGTGAGATGATATACAAGTCCCGCCGAGACGAATTGATTAACCCAAGGGGTTACTAGAAAGTTCTCATGTTTACAATGAACTGCGATTTCTCATTTCTTTAGTTTAAAAATTGAAACCCTCAATTTTGGGGATAAATGATGTGAGATTTTTTAGAGATGTTTATGTGAATTATTTGTGAAGTTCTCAACGAGTTTCCAATTATATAGTTGCATATGTCATACCGTAGATTAATATTCCATGGAGTACTGAGTTAACTCAGAATTTCTCAAATTCGATCAATGATTTGTGGAAAATTGATTAGTAGTATTAAATAAGTATGCCCGTAGAATTCTTAAAATACCGTAAGTTGATATCTAAAATTTAGGAATAAAGTATATGTTGACTGTGATGGAATATTGAGTTATTAAAAGTTTGTAATTAAGGACGAATCGAGAAATTTTATAAGGTTTATGTGGATAATTTGTTAGCTTTTAAGATTCGTATTATACGGTAAGATTCCGGGTTATATAATTCTCGGTGAGTTATACAGTATATATGGTGAAGTTCTAAATTAATGTAGTGTCAGTTAAATGAGAGTGAGAGTTTCTCCATTTTTATTTAAAAGTCCACGAGATTTCTATTGTTTCAGTTCGAATTGTTTATTTCCAAAATTTCTAATAAGATTGTTTACTATTTTATAATACCACTATTTTTCCTGCAATCTTAAAACATATCCTTTTATTAGGGGAAAAAAAACAATTTGTGAAAACGGTTTTGATAATTTGGGGAGATGATAGTTTCGGCACAATTTGGGGAGATTTGGAGGTAGTGTGGGAATTATTGGCAAAGGGGATGATAAGTGGCATACTCTTGGTCAAATTGCAACAATTTGTCGGCACATTTGGAAGGCACAGAATGATTGGGTGTTCAAAAGGACATGGGTGGAAGAGACAAAGATTTTGGGCAAATTAAGCTTTGGATGATTTTAATGATTTTCATGTGTCTATGTGTAAGGAGAAGCCGGAACCGAAGAAGCAAATGGTGGAAAGTACTGCTTGTTGGTGTCCTCCAATCCAAGGAGCTTTAAAGGTAAATATAGATGGAGCTTTTGATAAGGTGTTACGTAAAAGCGGCGTAGCCCATGTGGTGCGTTATGCTTTGGGTCATATTGTGTCCGTGGAGGCCATTTCTATTTTTAATGTTACTTCGGCGAAGATGGTTGAAGCATTGAGTTTTAGATTGGCAGTATTATCGATGCTTAAGAACTCGAAAAATGACTATGTTTTTAAGGGGATGCTCAAAATATAGTTAATATGTTGCCAGGGAGAAAGAATGTCAAGACCTCCTTGGAGGTGATCATCAAAGATTCAACTAATTTAGCTAAAGGGTTTAATTCTTGTTATTTCAATTTTGTTTCACGTACTTGTAATAGGGTTGCTGATGTTAAAGCCAGACATGCTCTATTTTTAGATCTTTCTACAACTTGGCCAGGGAATTTCCCGAACTGGGTTTGAAGGGAGGCCTCTTTGGATGTTTCTCAGTTGAAGTGAACAATAAGAATGTTATCGATTTGGAAAAAAAAAAAAACAGTTTTGACATTTTGCCTAAATCTCTAGGAGAGAGAACAAATTTTGGGGTTTTTGTATAAAAAATACTCCGTAGTTTGAGATTCCGATGTGCTGTTTCTAGAATTTTCGTCAATATGTATATACCAACAGGCAATGCATTTCACCACCGCCTTTCATTATAAATATAGAAATGAACCAAAACTATCAAAATCTAAGACGAGGGACGGATCCAAGGGGGGTCACGTGCCCTAGCTGAAACCCC
>JAXBDA010002517.1:0-41915 GCA_036023075.1 Gaultheria prostrata
ATATAAACATTTACACATACGTACATATTTTTATATATAGTTTGCAGCACTTTCTTTACTTTTCATTTTTCTCAATAAGATTATGTAAATTTATAGGAGTTTTTATTTTCTAGAATCAAAAGAGAAGAGAGGGTAAAGGTGGCAAAAAAAAAGTGTAAATGGATGGAAGTTGCTAACTTCCCGTTAAAATATTGACGGAAGGGTGACGGAAGGGTGGTATGTGATAAAGGTTACAAGATGATGGGGTGTGGTTGATGAGTTTTAAAGATAAGGGGGTGCATGTGTGGATGAGTGATAGATGAGGGGGTCTAAGTGATTTTAACCCAAAATAATAAAGATAAAAGAACATATGGGCTTCTAAAATTGTGTTTAATGTTCACATGCTACAATTATCTTATTCTAGATATATTACGCGTGTATAATTTTAATCCTCATTCTATCATGCCATGACATATATATATATATATATATATTATATTGAGCATACATGTTGATCTCACCCGTGCATAGCATGCATACACAGCTAGTGCGTGATAAGTGATTGTAATTCCCAGTATCTTCAGAATCATACATTTACCTTTGGGGAAACTTTTTCAATAGAGTATTCCTAAATTTTCTCTCCCTCCCCCTCCATAACCGACAGACACCCAACTCACAAAGTTTGTTGTTTCCTTTCCTCTTCTCTCTACACAATTTCACAGGAGTTCACTTCCTTTATCTCTCCCCACAGCCTTGCTCTTTTCATTGCATTTCCTAAAGCAAAACCTAAAGCCTCGTCTTTGCGACTTCAGGTACTCTTTTTGGGCTCCTTTTTTTTTTTTTTTTTTTCTCTTCGGCTTTTGACTTGGTTCTGCGATTTGCTTTTTGGGTTTGTTGCTCCATGGTATTTACTTTGTTCTTTAGCATCTTTGTTTTTGTGGGGTTTTAGATCTTTTGGTAGGGTCTCTATCTCAAGATTCGTGCTTTTCATTTGGCATTTTCCTCTCTAATCAAGTTAGCACTCATGGGTTTGTTCTTATCCTTCGCGATGTGGTGTCTGGTGATCAAGAAGAGCTATTGAGAAAATGTATTTTGTGGGTGAATTGTTTGGTTCTTTCATGCAATTCATGGTTTCATGAAGCATGAATTAAATTCTGAGGAAAATGATTTTGGATGGTGATATGATTCTTAGTGAAAATGCATGTCATTCTTTATTCTTCTTTTTTTGGAAAGGTTTTATCTGCATAATTTTTTTTATTATAGAATTTTCATCTCATTTGAGCAGAGGTTTCAATGCTTTAGGCTTGTTTGAGCAGGATGAACTGTAGATCTACTTGGTTGGCTTTGACGATGTGGTCATGATTTAGTCCCTGGTTTTTTTTTACTAGTGCTATAAAAGACAAATAAAGTGAAGTGGAATTGTTCATTGGATTCATGTACCAATGTAGCGTTGGGTTTTTATAATTTCCTTGATTCCAACATGACATCTGAGACTTGGCTTCTATTCTTCTTTTTGAAACTTACACGGTTTTTTCTTTATTGTTGTAGATGCCTCTTTTTCCGTCAGTTGTCGGAGTTGGCTATGGAAAACATTGAAGTGAACAACAATGAGAGCCATCTATTCAGCTGACTAACGGGTTTGTTTAGTCTGATTAACTTAATGCATTTGCTCTTACCTCAGTAGCCGCAAAATCTTGTGTCTCAATTGCAACTTCCTCAGAAAAGAACCAGTTATAAAAAATTTGGAAGGAATTTTTGTTGGCTAACATTTGCACTTTTCAAAGACAAGTAAATAACAGCTTGAAGTGATAGAGGACAAATCAATGAATTCTCAACAAAAGGCGACTGCCAATGCATTAGCTGATAAAATAGATTCAAGCTTAGCTTTGGGTAATTTGAAACAATTACCATCAAATGTAAGTACCACGGTTACTGACACTGGGCATTTTCTTGAATGTGGAACTTATCAACAAAAGAAAGAATCGGATCATGGGTATGTAAAGGACAGCTCGCCTTCAACTAAAGCAAGTAATGGGACCAGTAGCCTTGAATATACTAGTGGAATTGCTAAAATTAGCAGTCGAGCTGATTTTGTTGAGAGTGAGAAGAGCAGCATGAGCAGAGGTAGCTCAAGCAGTGATATAAGTGATGAAAGTAGTTTCAGCAGTTTTAGAAGCAGTGCTAATAAACCTCACAAGGAAAATGACTCAAGATGGGAAGCTATTCAAGTTGTCCGAGCGAAAGATGGTGCTTTGGGTTTGAGCCATTTCAGATTGCTGAAGAAGTTGGGATGTGGGGATATTGGAAGCGTCTATCTTTCAGAGTTAAGAGGGACGAAGTGCTACTTTGCTATTAAGGTTATGGACAAAACATTACTAGAAAACCGGAAGAAGCTGATTCGCACTCAGACAGAAAGAGAAATATTACAGTCTTTGGATCATCCCTTCCTTCCAACATTATATAGTCATTTTGAGACTGAAAAATTCTCGTGTTTGGTAATGGAGTTTTGCCCAGGAGGTGACTTGTACACTCTTCGGCAGAAGCAACCTGGAAAGCGTTTTTCTGAACAAGCCGTCAAGTATGAGACTTGTTCCTCATCTAATCTCAATACGGTTAATATCTTATAATCTGCTTTAACTCTTTGAGATAGTTTGGGTGCATGCTTTGGTAGAATGTTTGTCTACAGTTTTTTATCCTCTTTATGTCATCTATAGATTCTTTGTTATCTTATCATTGTTTCTACCGCATCTGTGTGTATTAATAGCATGTTATTTATCACCTGCAACCTATATTTTAATCAGTGTTGATGGTATGTATTCTAAAGAGGTTGATTGAAGCCTAACAGTCCCCATATGTTCCAAAGTTTTGAAGTTGATGCTATAGAAGTGGAGAATAATGTCTTTTTTTTGTTTGCTCTGAAGTTAATCGAAAATACAAAGAATGTAACTTACCGAGTGTATCTAAATACGACGTTCATGTGTTCCATCGGAAGGTTTTTTGTGCTTATTCCATCTCTAGAAAATAGGATGTCCTGGTAGGAGGTCAACGGTTTGATTCTTTCTTCCTGCTTGAAGGCTTCGTGGTAGTTGGACTTATTATAGTGCTTATGAAAGATATGGTTGGATTTTCTCATTATTTGAAATATCTAGTTGATGTAATTGAAATGAACTTACCGCTAATGATTAAAAATGAAAAAATGAGGTTCATGTGTACCATGGGAAGTTTCTCTGTAATAGATATTCCAGGTCTGGAAAATTGGAATGCTGGTATCCTTTTTCACTGAAAACATTGACAACCAGATGTGACAAATCTCTTTGAAGACTCCTAATAGTAACTTCTGGAAGAACAGTCAAATCGGGATATGAAATTATCAATAGGGCAGCCACCTTTTCACTTCTGCCCTGACCTGAATGGAAATTGTGAACACGTCAAATATTTGACTAGTGCTATGCTGTAAGGAGTTGGGCATTTCAACTATTGAGGAATGTGGGTAAGAAAATGAGAAAATGGTGGAGAGAGGAATGCCATGTGCAAAACTACATTCTTCATTTATCACATCTCTTAAAAATTGAAAGAACACCAGTCTTCTGTTCTCTGGAGGTGATTATTGTTTTATGTTCACCTTCTATTGTCATCAAACTCATGAATGTCCATATGCAGGTTTTACGTAGCAGAGGTCCTCCTGGCTCTTGAATACCTCCACATGCTTGGCATTGTCTATCGTGATCTCAAGCCTGAAAACGTCCTCGTGAGGGAAGATGGACACATAATGCTTGCCGACTTCGACCTCTCTCTCCGCTGCACGAGCAGCCCGACAATTGTCAGGTCCTCACTGGTTGATACTGAACCCTCACGGAAAAACCCTGCTTATTGTGTCCAACCCTCTTGCATCGAGCCCTCCTGTATCCAACCAACATGTGTGGTCCCCACAACATGTTTCTCCCATCGACTTTTTTATAAATCCAGGAAAGAGCGAAAACCCAAGAATGAAATGGGAAACCAAGTAACTCCTTTGCCAGAGCTTATTGCCGAGCCAACAGAAGCCCGGTCAACATCGTTTGTCGGGACCCATGAATACCTGGCACCTGAAATTATAAAAGGTGAAGGTCATGGTAGTGCAGTCGATTGGTGGACTTTTGGTATCTTTTTGTACGAATTATTGTTGGGTAAAACTCCTTTTAAGGGGTCAGCAAATCGTGCCACAATGTTTAACATTGTTGGTCAGCCGCTTCAGTTCCCTGAGTCACCTGTTATCAGTTTTGCAGCAAGGGATCTGATAAGGGGTTTACTAGTGAAAGAACCCCAGAACAGGTTGGCGTTCAAACGAGGTGCAACAGAAATAAAACAGCACCCTTTCTTTGAAGGTGTGAATTGGGCTTTGATTCGTTGCGCAAGCCCACCTGATATCCCAAATCCGGTTGAAACTGAACAGATTCAAGCCCCAACAGCGTCAACCGGCGAAAAGGCCGCTCTTGTAGGTAACCAGGATCAGAAAAGCTCTGATAATTATCTCGAGTTCGATTTCTTTTAAAGTAGTTTCCAGACTTGATTTGCTATTTGTGGAATTCCTGAGCATATCAGTGATGTTAGCACTACTATGAATCCAGGGTTGTTTTTCTTCATACAAGAAGTCTGTGAACACAACAATTTTTACAACAAATCAACTTGACACTCTTTCATTGGTGCTTGCAAAGTAAGAGTCTATTCGGTTGCCAATGAATGACTTCCACTTTGACATGTTGTACCATATTTGTATTTATAGACTTACTCTTGTTCAATATATCAGGCTGCGGTTGAATCATATGTTTCAAGTGGTCATTAATCAGTTTCCGAAATTCGTTGTATTGCAAAAGGTGAAATGTTGATGCTATCAAGTATCAATAGATATGAAGTGTTGTTATCTACAGTATTAAGTTGACCATTTTGCTGGAATAACCAAATAAGCATATACTCCGTAATTGGATAAATCCTTGACCATGTACAATATTTGGTTTTAATTTCCTGTGATTCTTGAGGAATATGGATAGGCAAAGTTTAACAAGACAAATGGAGCTGAGGAGTTCTCTACATGGAGTTTGTACAAGGGTTCAAGGATTTTTTATTTAATGTTTGGGGGTAGTGAAGAGTGTCTCAATGAACATGCGTAATCTCTCCAGCCCCTCCCACAACCCTTCCCATGCGTTTGCGGGAGGTAAGGTGGCTCCAAGGACAAATCGCTGCCGAGAGGAATCGACCTAAGATCTTGAATTCCTCTCCTGAGATCTTGAGGTGGTAAGCACTGTCGAGACAAGTCGATTAATCACTGCGACAATCTTTGGTGTTATCCAGGTCAAATAACCCCAGGTCATCGGATTGTGCTAAAGTTATTCCATGGTATGATATTGCTTTAAAGTAGCAAATGCAAAAACTTCATTGATACTAATCAAAGGGATGTCAAATGAATGGAATTGGGATAGGGATGGAATACAATGAAATAGAGCCACTTTGAGGTTGCCTACGAACTAAAGCATGGAAGGGAGCCACTACGAGGAAATTACAAAGAAATTCCAAAAATACCTTGACGATTCCCGCTTGTTAATATAGAGAGTCCCATAAGCATATCTTGAGTTGGTACAATAAGAAAACATACCTTCAACAGGAAACAAAACAAATGAATAGATTACAAACTAAGCAGCCTGAAAGGACCTAACGTAAATCCATTTAACAAGGTCAGTGTCAAGATGAAAAACTACATCAACAACCTGGCAGAACCCAATGTATGAGGTCGTCGGGTTGATAATAACATTATGGGTCTTAGAAAAGGCCATGAGGAATGGTAGAAAATCGAACAATTTGACTTTTATCACCTGAAAAACCGCCCAACCAATCGATTAGGATTGAAATATGCCACATGAAAAAGGAATTATACTGAACAAACTGTTATGTGAGATATTAGGAGTGAAATGCCATTGCTTAGAAGAAGAGAGAATGAAAAAATTATTAGATGCTCCTGGGCTTGTGGCGCTTCAATGCTTTTCATTTTGTGGAGCTCAGGTAACACATAAATGTCTGATTCTAAAGTGTATTGGGATAACGTGTGACCATCCTCCGGATCACTGAAAAAGTTGTCGGGTGCATGTATTGGTCCCATCATTTCCCTATGTCAATCCTGCTGCTAATGTTAGTCTAGGAGCTCAGGCAGAGAATGCCATTTTGTTTGTTTTGAAGGCATCATCCCTAATATTGTTTAAGCATATTCCCTTACAGTTTTTGTATTGGTTATTTGGATTTGGAAGCAAATACTCTATGGTTGGGAAAGATCCTGTGACGCAGTTAAATAATTCGGTAATTTGAATTGTTCATAAGGCAATCTCTTCTATATAAAATATTCAAAAACAGAAAACAAATGGAAGAAGATTAGTAGTCACAAGATTTTCATTATAGCCTTTTTAAAACACCTGGTCTATATTTATAATCATACTCGGCCATTGAGAATATATATGACGAAATCATGTACCGAGGATCATGAGTGAATGAATCTTTTTTTCTTTTGTTTCGCCGGTGAAATAAAAAATATGACTCAGAAGACGAATCATTGAGCTACTAAATTAAGATAAACATAGTTAATGTGCGTATTAAAGAAAACCTAATTCAGATGCACATAATCTAATTCGCTCATAAAGAAAGAGACGTGATAGTGGACCACTAACCAAATTGCATCAGACCCTTCATTTTATTTTTTTTTATAACCAAAGAGTTTATTGTTCTGGTTTTTTAATATGTGGATGATCGAATTGATATCTTGTATGATAACTACAGTCTATATGGGGTAAGTAAGTGTGCGATTATTAAAATGCAAAGGCTATACTTTTGGTGTTTCTTTTTGGTGAGATTTGAGGGAGGTTTTGAGTAATAAGTAGAGAGATGGACATAAATATCAGTGTTAAGCCGAGAGAAAATTTATTAAAAATCTGGCAGTAACTGTCCAAGACTAAATATTGTGCGAGACCGATAAACAAGTACAAAAAGATGAAAAGGACTTTGTAAAGAGAGTATTGTCGGGATTGTCGGGAGAGAAGCGAACGGGCCGGCGAGGGAGGGAGGGTGGTTCTATAATTTCTCTCTCTCGCTTTCGTCCTCTATTACTGAACAGACTGCCAACTCACTCTCAAAGCTTGTCTTCCTTTATCTCTCCCCCACAGTAGTTCTCTTTTTCATGCATTTGCCAAAGCAAAGTCCCGATCTTTGCAACTTCAGGTACTCTTTTTGGGCTTTTTTTTTTGCTTTTGAAGTGGTCCTGCGATGTGCTTTTTGGGTTTGCTGCTCCATGGTATATTTACTTTGTTTTTTTAGCATCTGGGTTTATGTGGGGTCTTAGATCCTTTGGTAGGGTCTCTATCACAACAGGTGGGTCTGTGCTCAAGCTCCCTGCTTTTCAGAGCATCGAGCCAGTTTTAGGTTCTTACTTTTGAATAGAGACGGCATGCTATAATGTATTGATGTTATTGTTTTCACTTATATTTTTGTGATCTTAAAGGTTGATAAACTATACGTGTAATAATATTCTTGGTAATACTTATGAAATTTTTATTGGTTTGATCAATTTGCCTTGTGTATCTTCAAAATTTTGTTGTAGTGCTCGCTCAACCCACACTCGTGTAACCGTCCCCGACCATTTTCCTCCATACTTACGTTTGTACTCATGGGTTTGTTCTTTTCCGTTCGTGTGCTGTCTGTTGATCAAGAAGGGCTATTGAGAATGCATTTTGTGGGTGACTTGTTTGGTTCTTCCATGCAAATCATGGTTTTATAAAATTTGAATAGAATTTTAGGTAAGTGATTTTGGATGGTGATTTGATTCTTGGGGAAATTTATCCTTTTTTTCCCACTTTCTGGAAATAACATCTTATTTGGGTCTGCATGTCATTTTTCAATTTGCTTTTCGAAGTGTTTTTGTTTTTGGAAAGGTTCTTTCTTCTATCTGGTTCACTTTGATGCTCTACGTATTGGGTTTATGACTTTGTTCCTAGCTTTTTCTGTGTATTGAAATATAGAAAGATACAAATGGAAGTTGAAATGTTTGGATTCATGTACCAATTTAGACTTGGGTCTGTACGTTTCCTTGATTCAAAAATGATATCTGAGACTTGGCAGTTGGAATGTATCCTTCTATATGAATTTTGAATTTAACATGAACTTTTTTCTTTATTGCTGTAGATGCCTCTTAGCTGTCTGTGACTTTGTTGTCAGAGTTCGCGAAGAAAAACATTGAACTGCATAACAAAGAGAGCCATGTATTTGGCTGGCTACGGTTTTGTTCGGTCTGATTAGCTTAATGCATTTGTTCTTTCCTCAATAGCCACAAAATCTTGCGTCAAGCAAAGGAAAATGACCGGTCATAAAATAACACCAACAACTACTTGTCAGCCTTCACCTTTGCACGTTTCATAGTCCAATGCAAATAAATCGCGGCTTGATGTAACGTAGGACAAATCAATGAATTCTCCAGTGCAGTGGACTACCAATGCTTTAGCTGATGAAATAGATTCAACCTTAGCTTCGGTTGATTTGAAACCAATACCAACAAATGTAAGTCCTGCGGTTACTGACACGGGGGGTTTACTTGAATGTGGAACTTATCAAGAAAAGAAAGAATCAGATAATGGGTATTTAAAGGATAGACCAGCTTCAACTAAATTAAGTGATGGGGCTAGTAGCCGTGGATATACTAGTGGAATCGCTAAAATTAGCAGTCGAGCTGATTTTTTAGAGAGTGAGAAGAGCAGCATGCGCAGAGGTAGCTCAAGCACTGATTTAAGTGATAGTAGCTTTGGCAGTTTTAGAAGAAGTGTTAGCAAACCTCACAAGGCAAATGACTCAAAATGGGAAGCCATTCAAGCTGTCCAAGCGAGAGACGGTGCTTTGGGTTTGAGCCATTTCAGATTGGTGAAGAAGTTGGGATTTGGGGATATGGGCAGTGTCTATCTTTCAGAGTTGAGAGGGACGAAGTGCTTCTTTGCTATGAAAGTTATGGACAAAACATCACTAGAAAGCCGGAAGCTGATTCACATTCAGACAGAAAGAGAGATACTAGAGTCTTTGGATCATCCTTTCCTTCCAACATTATATTGTCATTTTGAGACTGAAAAATCCTCGTGTTTGGTAATGGAGTTTTGCCCAGGAGGTGACTTGCACATACTCAAGCAGATGCAACCTGGAAAGCGTTTTTCTGAAGAAGCTGCTAAGTATGAGACTTGTTCTTCTACTCTCGAACATGTTGAATACCATATATTCTGTCTTTAACTCATTGATCGAGATCGTTTGGGTGCATGCTTTAGTAGAATGTTTGCCTACTGTTTTTAATGCTCTTCATGACATCTATAGATTGTTATCTTATCGTTGTTTTTATAGTATCTATGCTTATTAATTGCATGTTATCGGACCGCTTTTTCACCATCTCTCCTAAAACCAATTGGTGTTGGCATTCGACATTGATTCCGCAAGTCTGTTTTTCAGGGAGTGACATTGTGTAACTAAATCCATGGGGCACTCAGGGCCCAACAATCCCCTCCCTCACGATGACGCTCCCGCGACTCGAACCCATAACTCCCTGGCTCTGATACCACTTGTCGGACTGCTTTTCCACCTTACCTCCTAAAACCAATTGGTGTTAGGAAGTGTCATTATGTAACCAAATCCATGGGAGCACTCCAGGGTCCAACACATGTTATTCATTTGGAACCTGTATTTTAAGTATTGTTGATAGCGTATATTAGAAAGAGGGTTGTTTAATCTGATTAAAGCATAACAGACTGTTATTTCGTTGTCCCAGTTTGTTCCCAAGTTTTGAAGTCGATGCTGTTGTGGGTAATTCATGGCGGTGCACCTCCTCGAGCTTGAACCTACAACCAGAAAACACTGGTTAGTGTCACTTGGGCCTCTTGCCCAAGGACACTCCGACGATCAAGTTAGTAAACGGAGAAGGAGAGTACAAGGAGTATTTTAGATCCAGGATTGTATGTGTACATCTAGCGTTTATCCTTTGGTACTTATAGGCCTCCATGTACTTGCCCTCAAAGTCTCTTGACGTCATTCGTGACCACTACGGTCACGTGACTCACGTGACCCGTCCACTAACTTGCTGCCACGTTGCTCTCGAGATGCTTCTAGAAGCTCCTCGTACCATGCCTCGTGGCCTGTCACATGTACTTTCAACCGCCTAACGGGCTCATCGGGTCGGATGCCAATTCCTGACCCGCAACCACCGCACCCGCATTACTTTTGAGTGTCTGATGCCGTTGGTCATGAACACCTTCGGCCATAAGGCTTCATAGCCATTCCAACAGCCTCACTGATGAGGTTTGGCTATTTAGAGCGTACAACCCTAAATAGTTAAATGGTTTATACGGAATGTGTTTAGGTCCACGACCTTTAACAACATTCGGCCCTATAAATACATGTCGGCCCAACTAGCCCCTGCTTGGCGTGCTGGTGCATGCCTGTCCAAGTCCCGGTTGGGACCTCCACTTTCGGCCCACCACAGATGCTGCAGAAGTGTTAAAATGTCTTGATTTGATTGGCTGAACATTCAAATGGCATGTTAGTTTTTGTGCTGCAAAGTTGATAAAAATACTGATAGAATGAAGTCCATCTAAATATGACATTCGTGCGTACCATGGGAAGGTTCTTGCAACAGGATATTCCATGTCTGGAAAACGGAAATGCTAGTATCCTTGTCCACTGAAAACCTTGACAAGGAGATTAGATCATTGCTTTTGAAGACTCCTAATAGTAACTTAGGGTAAAACAGTTTAGCAGAAATTTGAATGCAATAGGGCAGCTCCATTTTCGCTTCCACTCTGACCTGAATAAAAATTGTGACACGTGAAATATCAGACTGGTGTTATGCTGTAAGGAGTTGGGCAGATGAATGAGGGTAACTGGGTAAGAAACTGGGGAGAATGGTGCAGAGAGGAATGCCGAGTGCAAAACTAAGTTGTTACCACTTGCCAGGTTGCATTCTTCAGTTATCACATCACTCAATATTGAAAGAACACTAGTCTGTCTTCTGTTCTCTTGATGTAATCGTTGTTTTATGTCCACCTTTCATTATCATCAAACTTGCGAATTTCTATATGCAGGTTTTACGTAGCAGAGGTCCTCGTTGCTCTTGAATACCTCCACATGCTTGGCATTGTCTATCGTGATCTCAAGCCTGAAAATGTCCTTGTGAGGGAAAATGGACACATAATGCTCTCCGACTTTGACCTCTCTCTCCGCTGCACCAGCAGGCCAACAATTGTCAGGTCCTCATCGGTTCAGAATGCATCCTTACGGAAAAACCCATCTTATCGTGTCCAACCTGCTTCCGTCAAGCCCTCCTGTATCCAGACGTCATGTTTCTTCCCTCGCATCTCCCGCAAATTCAGTCAAGAGCAAAAACCTAAGAATGAAATGGGAAACCGAGTCACCCGATTGCCGGAGCTTATTGCCGAGCCAACAGGAGCCCGCTCAATGTCATTTGTCGGGACCCATGAATACCTGGCACCTGAAATGATACAAGGTGCAGGTCATGGTAGTGCAGTGGATTGGTGGGCTTTAGGTATTTTTTTGTACGAATTATTGTTTGGTAAAACTCCTTTTAAGGGGTCAGGGACTCGTGCCACACTGTTTAACATTGTTGGTCAGCCGGTTCGATTCGAGTCACCTGTTATCAGTTCTGCAGCAAGGGATCTGATAAAGGGTTTGTTAGTGAAAGAACCCCATAATAGGTTGGCATACAAACGAGGCGCAACGGAAATAAAACAGCACCCTTTCTTTGAAGGTGTGAATTGGGCTTTGATTCGGTGCGCAAGCCCGCCCTTGATCCCAAATCCGGATGATATTGCTCGGATTCAGGCCCCAAGGGCGTCAACCTGCAAAAAGGCCGGTATTAAAGGTAACCATGATGAGAAAAGCTCTGAATTCAATTTATTTTAAGTAGTTTCCACACTTGATTTGCTATTTCGTTCCCTTCCTCAAAAGAATGCTGTAGAATCCTGAACATTTCAATGATGTCCTGAGGACAATACGTATAATGGCCTTCTTAAGTTTTTGTATTTGTTGGAACTTTTAATAAAATTTTGGATTACCAACTACCGAGAAAAAAAAACAATTTGTATAACATATCAACGTGGTACTCTTATGTTGGTGCTTACAAAATAACTATCCAACCAATCGCCAATGAACGAGTGCCACTTTGACATGTTTCACGCAATTTTGAATAGATTATCGTGCTTGTACGTTGTAGACCTACGCTTTCTATGTATATCAGGCTACGGTCATATGTTTCGAGTTTATTTGAACTGCTTCGGAAATTTGTTGGATTGAAAAAGCTGAAATTTTGATGCTATCAATATACATTGTGAGACATCAGTGATCATATGCGGCGTTTTGAGTCGAGTATTTGTACTCAGAATAAAGATTTAGTCTGGATAGATCATTGATCGTATGCGGCTTATTTATTCTAATTTCCTGGCCAAGGAAGATAGAAGTTTAACAAGCCAAATGGAGCTGAAAAGTTAAGACTGAGTTTGTTAATTCTTGAAGGGTTCAAGCTTATCCTGGCAAAAAACATGGGATTGTGCTAAAAGTTAGTAGTACATGGTCTTTCTTTTTGCGACAACTTGCGTCGATGATAAAGGAAAAAGGTACAATAAGGAAACGGAAAATCTAAAGTCAGCCCATTGGTCTAACACTAAGACACTCTTTGATCAGTAATAGTGTATCTATTACTAGTAATACTGTCTTTTTAGATGTGAAATGTACTCATAAAAAGATACTATTACCGGTAATAGAAGCACTATTACTGATTAAAGAGTGTTCTGGGCTGACACTAGAAAGATCCATAAGAAAAAATAACTTTGGCACAAAACAAACAATTCATTGGACTACAACATAACATACCCAAAAGGACCTAACAAAATACAGTTCCAGATTGCCTGTGTTGGGTTTGTGAAGCCTGATTTCACTTGGGTCGCTCTTCGCTGAGGGTTTGGGGTTAGAGAAGGGCATTACGACAATTAATGATGCAAATCCTAAGTTATAAGTACTTGCTATAAGCAGACACTGATATATGTAGCTTTACTCTTTCTTCATTCGATACAGTGAAAATTGGTGTGAGGCAACGATGTACCTAACATTTTGTTGGGGAACCACGTAAGATCACGGCGTTCTTGCTTTATGTTTTTGATTATTTTTTGTGCATTGTATTTTTGTTGGTTTGGCCGAATTCCCAACAACCTTCACCTGCAAAAGCCAAGCGATGGAGAGCAAAGAGGCAAAGGCAAGATATTATGCATGACGCCACTCCGTGATAGAAAGAGGAGAGGATCACTATAGTTATGCCATGCTCTTTCGAACTCCTCTCCTATTCTTCGTCTACCATTTTTCGATTATAAACTACAGTGAATGACTGTGGATCAAAAGTTAACTGAGCTTATTCACTTGATAAAGTTTGTGGGAAGTAGTAAGAATATGGGAAAACTACATCAACTTGAGAGAAACCAAACTATCAACTAAAAACTTAGATCCGATCAACACAAAAATATGCTGGACATAAATATCATGTGAACAACAATTTATTCGATCCATTGAGGATACCGATACAACAGATGGGCGCGGTTGTTGAAACATTGAAACAAAGCTATGTGAGCCACTGAAGCAACCTGTAAAATGTTCAAAAAACAAATACCGACCTGTCAAAAAGGATGTGCAGGCTTTGGACGTGTGAAAATCTTGTTGAAAAATTTTATAATGCGGTGAGCGTGGATCGAACACGCGACCTTCAGATCTTCAGTCTGACGCTCTCCCAACTGAGCTATCCCCGCACATGCAATTTCCTTTGTCAATTGTTTCTTATATTCTTAATATTTCGTTAATATGGCATAACCTCCCCAATAATCACAACCAATCCGTCTGTATACACGCATCTTAACCATCCATTTCAACAAATCAATAGTTCAGATCTTAATTACTCTTTGACAGGTCAAAGAGTAAATAAAATCTGGATCTACGAAAATGCTTTTGGACGGTCAAGATGCACCGTCCTTGCGTAGTTGCGTTGTACATACACGAACTTGAGTGTACATTGCTTTTTCGTAGAAATATAGACAGATAATTGTCCATCTATTATGTTTCACATATTCCCCGTCTCTTTTTAAGTATGTAGTTTTGTAACTCCAACTTATTAAAAAAAATATCATTATAATAGCTTTCAAATCAACTTTTACCTCCACCGTTCAAAACTATCCTCCACTTTTTTTCCATTAACTCTTCACCCATTAATTTTTTGAAATGGATACTTATTAAGAGAGATCACAAAATGGAGTACTAAACTATTATTTGGGGACGGAGAAAATATCATATAACAAGTGAGAGTATTGTGAACTGGGTATAAAATTGATGATAATCAAGAGATGCAGTCCGGCCAGTTGCCTTGATTAATTAAAAATTCCTAACATTACCATGTGCCTACATGGATGAGATTCTCTTGGCAAGTACTTTTATTAGAATTTGAATTCCCAAAAATGCAATTGAGATCTACTTGGAAAGTTGGATATACATTATTAATCAACATCTACACACAGATAAAGAGATTCGAAATAAAATCAACAATCACTATGAGACCAACTCATCTAATAGCGCTCCATTAAGGGGAAAAATAACCCAACAAATACATGGAGAATAACGTACACTAGCATACAGGTGAGAAGATTCGAACTCTTGACCTCCTAATGAGATATAAGAGTCCTGACCAACCGAGCTACTCTAATTGGTTTAATAAACTAGCTTGATGCACAATGGTTTTTTGGCATTCTCCCATTTCCTTCTTCTCAAAGTCTTTCCTTACATCACTTCATGCTGGAGCCGAATGTGCTTGAAATTATTGAAAGCCCAACGAGAAAGTACCCAGGACAGAATAATTGGGATGCCTTTTTTTGTGGGTTTTTCCCTTTTCCTCCTTTCTTCCTTCGAGACTAAGTTCTTCACCTCAGGTATCGGGTTTCCATCACCCATTGTGGGTTCTATTATAACTTCATTTAAGTAATTTGAATCGTTGGGACCCCTGTAAAGTAATAGATATACCTAAAAAATCACCTTGATCAGATATCGATAGATATATACAAAATTAAAATTTTATTTATAAAATAGACGGTCATTGATAGTGTATCTTTAAAACTATTAATAGAATCATTTTATGAACCAGAATTTAATTTTTTGATATATCTATCAATATCCGATCTACCTGAGTATTTGCATGGATATTGGAAACACTATTATGTGGGTTCTACAAGATGAACGGTCCAGATTATTGAAATGAACGCACAGTGAAACTTACAAATGACGGTGCACGGTGGAAACCTCCAAGTGAGGTATAAAGAACTTAATCTCTTTTCCTAATGGTTAAGTAATCAGATTTCATTCCAAGGCTACTAGACTTGCTCTAAATCAGAAAGTGCATCAGGAACAGGCCCGGCCCTATACTGTTTGCAACTTGACGAAAGTTTTTAACCAACTACCCATGCCTCAAAAGGCACGGGTTCAAACACGGACAAACGTAATATAGCCTCACTCGATACCAATTACTCCCTCCGTCCAGATTTATTGGTCCACAAACATATTTTTTCAAGTCCGAAAATGTTTGTCTATTTGCAAAAGTTAAAGGGTAAAGTATGGAAAAAGTACACAAAAAGTGATGGAAAAAAAATTGGAATCCCAAAAATGTACCAACAAATCCGGACGGAGAAAGTACTAAATACTATTCGATGAATTCAATTTAGCTCAATTACAGTTCCCTTTTAGGCTATTGGAGATGCAACATTGTATGAAAAATTGTGTGGACTTTCAAAAATCAGAGTAATATTTACCTGCAAATAGTTAAAAAAGAGAGTAAAGGTTGCCTTGGCATAATTTATACAATGCAATGAATACATGAAAGAATTTAACAAAATAAGTCATACGCCACATATTTTTCATTCTCTTAGCATAGAGGTTGCCTTTACTGAACGTTACATGCCATTTATGTTATTGTGTATCATTCGAGATGAGATTTTTTATCTCAAACTTGGAATAAGAGAGAGTGCGCACTTTGATCGAAATTGAAAACAAGCGTGAGAATTGGAAACAAATGTGAATAAAAATAGTATATTTTTGCTATTTTTCCAAAAATAATCTCCGTCGAGGGTTTATTTATTGATGAACAGTTGGATTTATAAATTTGAAACCATCATCTCAGCTGTAGGATATATGGAGACAATTATAAACCGTTGAATTTGTGTATAATATTGAAAACATAGCTGTTTTATTATACTCCATAGATTACCACCAAGTTAGTAACATGCATTTTAATGCTACTCCCATCAGCAAAATGGTACCAAAACCATACTTGAATAACTTCTCTTTTTGTAATTAGTGTATATATTTTGACGATCCGATCTCCATGTTTATTTTATTAAATTTTACTTATTTTTTAGCATGTAATATTTTTTTGAGGAACCAAAACATAACATATTATTGAACATAATTAACTGTTACTATGAAACATACTTGTTACACATATCCTTGGTTGTATAATTGCTTTTAGCAAGATAACTATGCCAACTAATTTCTACAAATAATTGGCTTTTCTTCCATGTTGGAAAATGGAAATTTTTCTATAATTTTTTTATGGGTTTTGACACTTAAATTAAAGTGGGACTCCACACTGCTTAAGGTGGGCCCTTAACGGATTTAGGTACTCCTGATCAGTTAGGAGTTTAATCCGGTGAAAGATTTAGCAAATTTTAATTAGAGATGAATAAGAAATTGTTTCTCAAAGTGGGTATGTTGATAAGGTGTAGAGGCACCTAGGTCCCAAATTGGTTTAAGAAGATACCTTTAGTGGGGTATATAAGCACAAAAATTGGCCTAATGGTTGGTTTAACAAGAAACCTTTTGGGGTACTCAAATTCTCCGAAAGAGGGAGCATGCACATTATGCGGCTTTCGGCTTCAAGCCTTCAACCGAATTACCACGTGACCGGGCTCGTGGTCAAAGGTTCAAGGGCCCGGCTTGACTAGTGATGGCTTTCCCTTATCTTTTTACGACCCAGAAGTCCGCGGGTTTTGGCCCTAGCCCAATCTGACTCGACTTGTTTTTTTTTTTTTTGCCATTCGATATACATCACTGGGGGGTTAGCGGGGGAGTTTTCAGACTGGGTCTAGACGCTATCCATAGCCCTAAACCTCAAACGCCTCTGTCGAGACTCAAACCCTGATCTCATTTGTGGGAGAACCCGAAGATAACCGCTATACTACAAGCCCTTGCTTGACTCGACTGGTTTACTACCTATAATTGTTTGCTTAATTGCAGAATCGATTGTGATATTATAATTCCCCAGTTGAATATTGCATTGATTGCTAATCAGTTTTGCAAATTCAAAAGGCGTGATTGCCTGGTTAATTGCCCCAAATGGAGAGGCTCGTCTCAACACCTATATAAAGGCAGTCCTTGTTATTTTTATATACACTGAAGTGATTGCCTGGTTAATTGCCCCAAATGGAGAGGCTCGTCTCAACACCTATATAAAGGCAGTCCTTGTAATTTTTATATACACTGAAAATTAATCCTTCGTAGTTTCTTTTTTTGAGAGAGCACAGATATAATTCGTTCAACGGAGTGATCCAGCAGGTGTTACTGATTTATTTGAAGCTGTTGTATCCTGTGAGGTAAGCGTCGATCAAAATCTCAAACACTCGTGGTGAGGTAGCTGAAATTTACTTTAAGGAAACCATGTCAAACAGACAAACACACCTCGGTTTGCTATTTCTTACTCCCTCCGTCCCATTTTAAGTGTCCATTACTGGAATACGTGCATTTTCAAATCTCAAAAAATATATTTCTCTATGAGTACTTTAATTTGGTGCTAAAAAAATCTACAAATTCTTTATGAAAATGCATTTTTTTACGTCCACAAAAATATATGTTTTTCAAAGGGGACATTTAAAAAGGGATGTTCTGAAAGTATTATAGTTTCTGTGTTATATTTCAATTTCTGTAATTCTTGTTTTCTAGGAAATTATATATTCGACTACTATCTTTCCGTACCAGTTTTCTTACAATCCATTCTTCCTAACCACATATCCAGATAAATTTAAAAAATTAATTTGAAATACAATACCGTATAATAAATATTTGCATCTAAGCACAAAATTTAAGTAAACTGAATTCATTATGCATTACTTTACAAATATGAAAATAAAATACTTCGGGAAAAATACGTCTCCCTTAGAGCAAGTGCAACAAATTAGGTAAAATTTGAAAGGAAAAAATGTTACTCCAGTGAAAGTGCATATTTTTCATTTTACATACTCACATCTCTTTCAACAGTTTAACAATCTTGTCTATCATCACTTCCATTCTTACCAAGTACAATAAAATATTACTAATGTATAAAAAAAATTCGAGAAGCAGATGTCTGACTCATCTTGCGCACACCTTAACTAATTTCAGGGTTCTAAAGTTAATGACCGGGCAAACCTCTTGTGGCTCCAAGTTAACGAAAAAAAATTCACTCTTTGAGAAAATAATGAAACCAGTAGCATAAATAAAAACAATAGTAGCCAACGCATACCTCATGATAGTTCATATAAAGCAGCAGTATAAAACTAGTAGCTAATAATCTATGCGAAAACATAGGTGGGATTAATGAAGTGTGGTAGAGTGCACCTTAAAATTGATAGCATAGTGTTCTATTGGTTACTTAGGCTCTGTTTGTTTCGGGCGGAAAATCTTTTCCAGTGTTTGGTTGTGATATGAAAACATTTTCTATTGTTTGGTAGACATGGAAAATCACTTATATGATAAAATGACCAAAATCCAGCAAGAAATGACATGCAAAAAATATATAAACCATATTAACCACCGAAGCCAAGTCGGTAACTTCAGTTCTAATGAACCTTATAACTATATTTTAGTTCAAAGCACTTTCTACGCAGGATAAAATGCATCAAATTACTAGAAAATACCAATAACTTTTGCAAATGACCTTCCAATCAGCCAAAATCTAGAGCGCTACTAGCCTACCACTGTCTAAGACTACTACATTAACTTTACTCATTCATGTTAAAGAAGCCCTCCAACCATGCCTTTCGGAGCCTTGCATTCTTGACCATAAACGCCTTTGCAACTTTTTCATTTTCAACCAAGTGCTAATGAAAGTGTCAATTCATCGAACCCTTTTGTCTTCATAACTTCATCATAGAGGTCTTTCACATCAAGTCGACTATCACCGAGTTTCTTAATTGCCAAAGCAACTTCTCCAATTTGTGCCGATAACTTGTCATAACCCTCATCCTCATCACGACTCCTCTTTCGGTGAGATCTTGCTTGAGATGGAGCCTCACTTGAAGATACTGTGCATTTCCCTTTTGATACATCAGCAACACCGAAATCAGTCGAGTCTGATTCAACAACTATTTCTTCCTCTATATCAACAATAGACTTTGCAACTATTTGTTCCTCTACATCATCAAAAGACTTGTGAACAGTAACTAGTTCAAATGTGTTAAGGTAATACTTTCACAAAACTATTTTACCTAGCCTTAAGAGAGGCTGTTGCAGATCAAATTTAGCCATAATAGTAAATTACCCATTTTAGCTAGACTGCAACACTTTAGGCTCAATTTAGATGGCGGGAATTTTGAGGAGGAATCAGAATGTGATAATATTTTTATGATTCTGACGTTTGGAAGAGACATCAATAAAAATGTGCAGTCATGCTTCCATGATTCTGACTTTTAAAAGAGACATGAATATGAATGTAATTCTTAATAACAAATTCAACCAAACTGTGTACCATAATGAAATAATTCCACAGATTGGGGAAGTTTGGCCTAAACTTTTTACTTTTTGGTGTTTCAAAAAGTTAAGAGGGTTTGACCTAAAAATCCAAATTCAAATTGGAGCATTCTATTGACTTTTTCGGTCAAATAAAAATGCCCTTAATAAACATTTTAGGCCAAAATAGCAAAAAATTTCCTTCTGGCTTTTTTCCTCAAATAAGCATAAAGCAAGAAGTAGGATGAACTTTTTAGTCCAAACCCCTCCTGAATTCCTAGGTAAATTCAAGAAAACTCATAGAAATTTAATTCCCAGTAACATATTGATATTCTTACTCAAGATTTATATTCATATTCATATTTTTCCTCAAGATTTCGGTCATCTGAGAAAAGCATTTATTCGAGTGGGTAATTGGGCAATGCGTAGAATATACAAAAGGATTGTTTTATACTCCCTCCGTTCCTAAATAAAAGACCTACTTTTCCTCTCTTGCCATTTTTTAAATCAAAAAATGAAATCCTTCCGACTATCATTTTTTGAATTTTTTCGCATCAAATTAAAGTAGTCGACAAGTACTTTAATTCGGTGCGAAAAAATTCAAAAAATGATACATAGAAGTACTTCATTTTTTGATTTGAAAAATGACACGACTTTTCGTAGTGGACTGTTATTTAGGAACGGAGGGAGTATGTTTTTTTTTGGGCTCGGAAGGATTGATGTTCTTATTAATGAAAACCAATTATCATAAAAAATTACAACTGTTAAAAAATACACATGCATCTCCATCCGAGAAAAGCTCTCCATCCGATAAAAGCGCAATAAAGCAAAGCTCGTCTTAAAGTCAAAGCAATAATCGTTGATCTTTCTCAATAACGGGCCACACCCTGCTGACTGATTACCGATTCCCCTTCTCTCTCTAGAAGTTCGCCCAGATCAGAAATTCAAATTGTGGGTTTGAGCTCACTGGTTATTAATTTGCAGTGAGCAAAAATGGATGTCATAACTGAAGACATGATCAAACAATTTCAGACATTGATTCAACAAAGTGAGCTCCTCATAACCCTTACTTCACATTCTTGGATTTGATCCACCTTCTTAATTTGCTGGTTGATCTTCAAAACCCATGTGGTGTTTACTCCATTTTCTTTCTTGTTGCAGTTGATGAGCCACTTAGGATTACATTAAAGGTACTCACTCCATCTCTCTATATATGGATGCAGTGTACATATGTTGATCTGTGCATCTAGAGTTACGCTTGATCTTGGGTCTGATCTCCTCGATTAGTAATCAATTTTCTGTTTGTGGGTTTATGATACTGATTATGCTGGCGAATAAATCCTTTACCATTTTGTGTCCTTTTCTTTTAACCTATTGGGTTAGCCTTTCTTGCCAATCACTCATTTGGATTGAGTACTTTGGTGAGAAATGGAGAGAATGGTATGAAAATGTTAATTTTTTATTGGCTCCTTCCTCTTTTGGTGAGATTTGTTGAGAAAAGACTCCCATTTCTTATCACACCACTTCTCACAATCCAAAAGGAGTCTTAAAATTTGGGTTTACATGGAGTAAATTTCTTTAATTCGTAGATCTGGATTCCATGTCTTATGATGCTTACATATGCTGTTGCACAATGCTAGATCTCTGTGTTGGGTCTTTTAGTGGATTTAGCAAGTAATAAATTGCTCACGATTTCGTAATCCCACATTCTTAGTCTAAACGAACCTTTTGATCTGTTGAATTTTACATGATTCACTGTTCGTTATGCTACCCTTCAAGATGGAAAGGAGATCTATTAGCTCATTCAAATGTTCAAGTTTTAAGGGTTTTTTCTTATTGAGATCAGGTCCTGTTACTAGAGTGTAGGTAACTTGAAGTATCTATGAACAATTCTTGGCTAGGTGGCTTTAACAATGTGTACTCAGATCTGGGACTTTGGCTTTACAGCTTATATGTATTTCTTATGTTTGTTTGCTTATAGTTTCTTTGAAACCTGGTCGGTTCTATTTCCATCTAAGAAAGAAAATTAAGTTTTGTCTTAATTTGCAGACCATACATCAAGGATATCCAACTGAAACTCTGGTTCGGTTTCTCAAAGCAAGGGATGGGAATGTTTCCAAAGCCCATAAAATGGTTAGATGCAGTTCATTTCAAATGAGTATTTTGACCCAAAAAATTGCTTTAGAATCTCTTTAATGAATTCTTCCGTATTGGTCACTGACTATTGTGCAACTGTTGCAGCTGGTTGACTGTTTAAACTGGAGGATAGAAAATGAGATTGACAATATATTGGCGGTTAGTTTCTATTTTTTATCTGAAAGCCAGCTTCCATAGCTCACTTTTCGTTTTTCTTCGAGGAGGGTTATTTTATGTCGTGAGCCCACTTTTGAGATCAATCTTTCCACCTATATCAGTGGCATCTATGCCTGGCAAGTCTTATTATCTTTGTCTTCTGCTTTCGCATCTTGGGTGTTTGACCAAGGCTTTTAAGTGAAACCACTTCAGTGAAAAACATTATCTGTTACATCTAAATAGTAGTTTAAAACCTTGAAAAAAAAAATCAATTAAGTAAAACTGGAGATTATAGCCGTAGAGGCTAGAAGCGTGAAAATAAGATATAATCCCTGGCCACCAAGGTCTCAAAGTTTATTTGCCCTTGAACTCTGATCACTCTAATTCTTGAACCTCATTTGTTTGTGTTCATGGAAGTATATTCACTTGCGTCAAAGCTAAAAACTGCCATACCTTACCAACTCATCAAGATTCAGAACAATGATATGTTTTACATTTTAGAATATCCTGGAAGCTTAGAATAGTTTAAATCATGTTGATATATCTGTAGGACATTAATGATGTGCTTTATCATTGACTTTAATTGGTTTTTTATGCAGAAACCTATCGTTCCTACTGATTTGTATCGAGCAGTTCGGGACTCACAGCTAATAGGATTGTCAGGTTACTCAAAAGCGGTATTAATCTGTTTTGATCGTTTCCTTTGGCTGCCTATTCTTATAATTGTTGCAGTGAAATGTATGTTAGTCCGAATTGGTTCAGGACTTGGATTTTGTTTTGCCTCACCCGTCTGGTGAAGTTGATCATTATGTAATTAAGACTCTAATAACCAAGAAAGATTTTATTTTGGTGATGATGGTCTGTTACTCATTCCATTTTTCCCCTTGTTATCATTTCCAGGGTCTCCCAGTCATCGCTGTTGGTGTAGGGCTCAGCACGTTTGACAAAGCATCGGTAAGAATGCAACTTTTCTTCATTTTGATACTAGCTTCAGCATCATCAACAATTGATTTTTTCCTTGCTGCTTCGGGTCAATGCGCCTTAACTTTTATCAACAGGACATAAATGTTATGTCCAATGCATGAAGTCAACCAAACATGAAATTTCACTTGCCTCCGGGTTCAATCATTTGCACACCGATTTCATTCTTTTTTCATTCCAGGTTAACTACTATGTTCAGTCACACATCCAAATGAACGAATACAGGGACCGTGTAATATTGGTCAGTATGATTCCTGCAAATTTGGGATTGGTTAACAACATATATTGGTTTTAGGCTTTTAGCTAATCTTTTAGGTGATTATTTTTTGTTTGCAGCCCGCCGCAACAAAGAAGTTTGGACGTCATATTGGTACCTGTGTGAAGGTTCTGGACATGACTGGTCTAAAGCTTTCAGCACTCAACCAAGTTAAGGTATCTTTTTGGATAGCATGTTACTCCTAACCTATATAGTGGTATCTAAATTTCCTGATTTGTCTAGGAAACTCTGCTTCGCTCAGCATAAGTTAACTTTTACTAGAATATTTTGTTTTCCATTAGGATTTACAGTTCTTTGGAGACCTGAAATTAGTGTGATTCCCATTTCTCTTGTGATTTTGCATAGACAGCTTATTTTACATAGTTGTTTCTAGGGAACCATCTTCATATTATATGTTTGGTTTCAGCTATTGACTGTAATATCTACGATTGATGACCTCAACTATCCCGAGAAGACGGATACATATTACGTTGTTAATGCACCATACATATTTTCAGCATGTTGGAAGGTTTGCTTCTCTCTCTTTGACAGAAATGTTAATCAGAATAATTCTCTTGTGAAGATCCTAACAGTTATAAGTTTTGGAAGGTTGTTAGGCCTCTTTTGCATCAAAGAACCAGGAATAGAGTTCAGGTGCTGCCAGGTTGTGGAAGAGACGAGTTATTAGCGGTATAAAAACTTTCACCCTACTTCATTTCACTTCATTCTTTGTGGACATCCAAGATCTTACATCACGTCGTTCATACTGATAACTGTCTGATGTTGCAGCAATGATCCCAAGTCTTCCTCTAATGTTGTATACCAAACCTTTGACATTGATTTGCTGCCTGAATGCAGATAATGGATTATGCATCTCTCCCGCATTTCTGTAGAAGAGAAGGGTCTGGATCATCTCGGCATTCTAGTAATGGAACCATAGATAATTGTTTCTCCTTGGACCATGTTTTCCATCAACAGCTCTATAATTATGTCAAGCAGCAAGCAATGCGTATGGAGGCACCAATTAGACAAGGTTCAGTCCATGTCAATTTCCCTGAACCAGATCCCGAAGATGCCAAAATCGCTGAAACCATAGAATCCGAGTTTCAAAGGCTTGAGGATCACAACAATAGAATAAATGGCGACTGATATGTTGAGGAAGACGAGCCTTTTTAACTGGCTCAGATGATACGTTGATTACTTACAATAACTAGTGTTGGATGAGGATTTTATATAGGTCATAGCATTTCCTTGCCTCAGCTCAATGCAGATTTGGTAGCATAAAAGCTGGTTGGATGTAGCTTTGACATTCCCATTCACGGGTATAGAATTGTATTGATTACCAAAACATGAAGGAATTGTTAGCTTTTTACATGAATTTTTACAACCGACTGAGAGCGGTTGGCAGCTATATTAGAGGTTCATACCTTCTACTGCAAGCCATTGAAGTGTTATGTCTTTTCTTGAACGGAGTCGAAGAATGATTAGTGTCGTTTAACTTGATTAACGTTGTTAGTAGTGTAAGTTTATCGAGTCGATTAGTTGGTTGTACAAGTTTGGTTTGAAAACGCAGCGATGAAATATTTATCCTCTTAAAACCAATTTTTAAGAGGATGAACATCATGTCACTCATATACACCATTGATCGAGCAAATGACAATTTCAATCAACCAACTTTTCGTTTACCAAGAGGATTGGCCTGCATTGATCAGGTGTCTGAGGTAAACGAGAAATTTTTCAATGCCGTATGGGTATGGTACATGTGGAACCCGCTCGGCTATCTCAATTGTCCACAGCGCGATCCAACGGTCTGGATGTTAGAGAGAAAATGAGAGTGTGGTCTGGTCAGAGGAGAGAGAAAATCAATCTGGGCCGTCCAAAAAATGTTTGGACGGCTCGGATCATGCATGGATACCGCCACGTGGTACCCACTCGACACTCTGCACCTAAAAATATTTTGAGGTAAACAAACAGGATTAGCCTGTTGATCAGGTGTATTACAGCATTGCGTCAGAAATTCGATGCACTCAGACTGCAAGTCAGCAACTCTAACATGTCTATGAATATGATGCATTGTAGTTGAAAAAATACTAGCATACAAGTGAAGAAAAAGTTGTGTACAGAACTCCGCGATGCTGGTGGATCCTACAGATCCGAGATCTCTCAATGATCTGTAGGATCCACGTTCATCGGATGATTTTGTACACTATCTGTACCACCAGCGAGGATTCTATATGTTGAGAAAACAAAACCGATGATTTGTACTGAAATCTCCAAAGATCATTCAGAGTCACTCTCCCTAAACCCCAACCACACCACTGCTTCCAAATCCAATCTTTCACTTCTGAAATCCCTAACGATAAAAAAGAAATAATACCGAATATACAGATACCAAGGTATAAACATTTCTCTCTCAACCGTTGACACTTGCACAAAAACTTAAGCGAAAACACGCATCAAATTGGTTTCTCACCAGGTAGATAAGACGGTGATCCACCCTCAATCTGATTCTTCTTTCTTTGAAAGATGCCACTGAGACTGGGTAAAAGCCCTTTCTTTGACACTGAAATTTTCTCCTTATCTAGCTTTTGGGCCACAACAACTTTCTCTGGCAGGTTCTGCTTCTGAATCCGGTATTGACGTGGGGAAGATTCTATCGACATCTCCGTCTCAGCAAGAATCCGAGATGCGGCGTCAGCTGCCTTCTTCAGCTCTCGTTCGCGCCACCTCCGGAGCTCTCCCTCCACCGCCTTCTTGGCGGCCTCTGCATTCTCCGCTTTCTTCAGTGCGTCCTGAGTCGCAGCTTTCATATCCTCAATCTCCTTCTGAGTTGCCTCCATCCTCTTTAGCGCCTCATGTTCACTAGCTTTCACAGCTTCCACCTGAGCTACTGCAGCCGCCACTTTCATATCTGATAGTTTTTCCGATTCCTCTACTTTACGGCTCAATGCCTCAAACTCATCGCATGAGATTGTTATCTGTGCCCCGGATTCAGAGGTTGAGGCACGAGCCGCATGAGTTCTCTCAGACAAGATTTTGATCTGATCAAGGGCGCTTGCCTCAGCCGCTTTTGCTTCCTCAGCTTCCTCCAGTGCAACTTTTAGCACCTGCTCTGCTTCCTTGAGTGCTAATCTGGTGGCTTCTGCTTCCTTCTTTAATTCTTCAGCTTTTTTCTTCATCTCTTCTGCTTCCAATCTCGCGTTTTCATTTTCCGAAGATAATTGGTGGAGTGTCGATATCATGTCTTCTGAAGCTCCTCTCACTTTAGATTCTTCTAAGATGGCTGCTTCAAGCTCGGACTTGCTTTTCCGGAGCTTCACATGCAGATTGCCAGCAATGGATTCCGTTTCTGCTTCCTTCTCCTTTAGTTCCAAATGCTCTCTCTTCACATTCTCCAGCTCTAGCTTAAGGGACTCCACCAAGGTTCTAAGGGAGGTTTCCTCTTCAACAACTTTATGAAGCGACCCCTTAGCATCATCCAACTCTAAAGTTACCATTCTAACAGAATCAAGATCGGAAGCCTTAGCATTTTCCATTTCCTTTTTCAGGGATCCAATCTCATTCACCGTTTCAGCCAGCTGGGATTCAAGATTTTTTGTAACTTCAGGATCAATATCTTTCTTCAAAGCGAGCAATTTCTTAGCCGATGCTTCAAGGGTAGCTTTATATGACTGTTTCTGAACATCCTTCTCAGCAAATATCTTTTCTTGTTCCTCCTGGACTAAAATCGTTGCTTCCTTCACCTGGCCAATTGCCTCATTTACAGCAGTAATTTCCTTAGAAAGCTCACTAGCTTTCTCCGTGTTTGCTTTGGCTGCTTCCTCAGCTTCTGCTGCTTGCTTGAAGGCAGCAGATTTTGCTTCCATGGCCGCGTCACACTCCTGATGCATTTGCCTCAGCAATTGTTTTGCAGCATCAAGTTCACTAATTGCAGTCATGTACTGCTCTCTTTTATTTTCCATGTCCTGTTTCTGAGCAGCATCATTTAAGACAGAACTATCACCGTTTGCTTCTGCAATTTTGCCCTTTGCCGCTTCTGTTGCCTTGATTGCCGATTCCTTCGACTCGGTCACGGTTTTGAGTTTCTGGGTTAGTTCATCAACCGTCTTTTTAGCCTTTTCAAGCTCTTCAAGAGATTGAGATTTTGTAGTTTCAGCATTCTTTAGTTGTTCCTTGAGCTTATTTAACTCTTTCTGAGCCAAGTGCAGCTGTGTTTCTTTTGCCAATACCCTCTGCAGCAAATCAGAAAAACAATTTTAAGCTAATCGCAAGTTAATACCCTCTCAGTATTTAACATCGGCATCATATCAAAGGGAAAAGATAAAGCCACGACGCAATTTATTGGTGTCTCGAGAAAAAGAAGAATCGGATTAAATGACAAAATTGAAGCAGCAAGAGTAGATGCTGACACTTTTTGCATGGTATTAACATGAACCTTTACCAAATTACTAGAGGCCAAACTAAGTACAATTCCATGAATTGTGAGAAATTTATTAGCTCCTTATTCATTCACCAAATCTAGGTCAATATTAACACAAACATTTCCAGAAAATCAATCCCTCCAGAGGGCATTTCCATGCCATGGAAGCTTTTGCCACTGTGTAGCCTTGAAAGCAAACAATCTTACCAAAACTGCAGTAGAAAAAAAAAAAATACAATCAACTCAGTAGCATGGTTTGGTGAATTTTACCGACATGTCGCAATAAGTGAATCGGTGACCAAACAAATACATCTCTTTGGATACAAATCCCATGGAAAAAAAAGTGACATACAAGAAATATCATTAGAATAGTGCTACTAAGACGGAATCTACGAGTGTAACTGTCTACTATTTGCCTATAGCTGCATTATAAGATGGAAATCAATATCCATTGTATACTTGTATTTCAAAACTTTTTGGCCTTGTTATTACGATGTAATTATACTAGCCCCCACAAAAGAAGAAAAATACTGTCAGTGATATGAATATGTTCATACACAAGTACAGAAAAGGTATCAAAGTACCTCCGCAGAATGCGGCTTTGTCTTCTTGATAGCAGGTTTTTCCCCGGAAAAAGCGCCTTCACCAAACAAATTGACAGCATCCTTGACAGATTGAAATGGTGCCCTGGTGTCTATCTCTCCTACTTCCACTTTAGGAGAGTCGGTAGCATTTTGACGATCTTTTGCTCCCATGGTGCTTTATTTAGTATTTCCTAATCGCCACCTGTTGATAAAGAATACAAAACATTTAATTTTGAGCTAATCTAGAGAAGAATTAAATACAAAATGAAAATTCTAAGTGAACAATACATCGTATTGGCTATGGCAGATAGAAGTAACTTCCAATCCAATATTGCCAAACATAGTAGTAACTTCCAACCCAAAAATTGTCATATTATAAATTGTTGACCCATGTAAGAGTTAATGAGAAACAGTCAAAGCAGGTCTACTTGAGAAACAGTCATCAAACACATGATTTATCAAAGATAAATGGGTTTCACTTGCAGACGGAAAACTTTCGATGATGTTTCTCATTTTATCTTTCAGTTGTATGTGGGCCCTCAAAGCATATTACATAAAAGTTATTTCTGCTGTCTTTAGGGTCTAAAAAACTCAAGAAAATCACTCAATAAAGTGGGATACTTGGGATCTCATTAACTCCCTCGAGACTGTACATGGTAAATGGTGAAGGTGAAAAGGGAAGGTTAGCAAATATGGTCAGGCCTATGCAGAAGTGGGGCATTCAACACTACCAATGATCAGTACTAGTAAAATGGGTGGCATAATGCCCAGAATTCGTGAAAGAATAAGTTTAAATAGACTCGTTTGTCAAGCATTGGACCATTAACAATAGAAAAACTAAATGCAACACCATAAGAACAGGAAATGAAAGGCAATACTTTGGACCATTCGCCGTATTTTGCTAAAACCAATTTAGAAACTTACACGAAAACTACGTTAGAGTGAGATGTTCAAACATCACATAATCAAGCAAAAGAACACACTGGAAAAATGCCCTAGCATGCTTGGTGATCAACACAACAGGAAAACATTTATTAGCTGTGATAACTGATATGGATTAGAAAAGCTAGGGAGAGACCGCATTAAATTAATGTCCAATATAACGTTCAACTCAATAAATGGAAACAACCAGAAAAAAATCCAACAAGTCTAAAGTAGAGAATAGATTACAATTGCATTAAGCAGATACATCATTAATTATGTTTCCTAAGCTAATGGAAATTTAGATCTTAATGTTGCTGTAAGTATCAATAACCAATGAAAGAGCATACATAACTACTTGCCCCAACCAACCTTCATTCATTGAAAATCATTTGAAGTGTGTTTTTCACCAGCCAAAAGATTTATGAATAAGAATATATACAAGCTTAGTCGCATAATCCCCCACTAGGACTCTCTGCCCACACTCTCAATTCTTGCTCTACGATTGCGCTCTCAATCGCTCTTGTGAAATTTGGTAGCTTGGGATGTTTTCAAAAGATGCTTTCACGCTCACGTATACGCACACGCATTATGCGACTTAGTGTACACGTAGAAGAATTATGTCTTACTTTAATTTCAATGATTCCAACTGGAAAGTCAGTGATATAATCCTATCAGGGGCCATATTAACCTGATTAACCCTGCAGAATCTTACACCAATCGTACAAGCTATTAGCCAACGATTACGCCATTTCAAATCCCACTCTGACATCAGACAAAACGAACATTATGAGTTGATCCAATGATATATTCTCAATTTTTCAAGGCATCAAGAACGAATATCTAGTAGAATATCATAGATACCGGACAAATTTTAAATCTTTTTTTCTCTCTTGAACAGGATGAATTATAAGTCAAAGCAAACGAATAGTACAGTGAATTACAATAACCGAATATTCACAAGTAAAAAGATAGAAAAGCAAGAAAAGAAGCTGAAAAAGAAAGAACAGGACAAAGTACAAACCTAATAATTGCTTACTCAAAAAACCCTAATCAATCTTGAGCGACGAGACAAAGCGATCATAAACCCCACAATTCATCGACCTTCAAAACCCAGAATTCCGACCCGACACCCAATTCTTGATCATATCCTTTCTCCATCGAAATTCACAAATACCCTTTTCGAATCTCGCAAAACCCAACAAAGATTAACACCAAGAAACACTCCAAAGACTGTTACAGCTACCAAGAAAACTGCCTAGAAATCCTCCACTCAGAATACTCCGAGTGAAGAATTTGTAAGAAAAGGAGAATCAGTAGACTTGAGATATAGATTGGCGTACTGGGTGAATCGAAACGGTCGAGCGTTATGACAGTAGAGAGAGAAAGAGGAGGAGAAGTAGGGGTTTGAAAAATGGAAAGAAGTTTGGAGAGAAATTAGCAAATCAAAAATGGAGAGAGACCCGTGAGACAGGTCAGCAATGGGGCACCGTCCAAGAAGTGTCGGAGGACTCTGACTAGTGTAGTGGGTAAACGATGCGAAAAACAAAAGTTAGGAGTAGATAAAATTGGCTTTCTGGTACTCTCTCTCTTCTTTCACACGCACTTCTTGACACTATCCTGTCCGAAGATTTTGCATTTTTTTGTTTTTTTTTTAAATACTCCAAATTGTATGTATCGGTTTACGCATACTGCAGTATTTATGAGTGCTAAAACTAAGGGCGGGTTTTTCATTAGATAAAATAAGGTATTTGATAAAATGAGTCTATTGTAGAAGAGGGAAGGACAGAAGAGAAAATTACGGTTTTGCCTCCGGATTCATTTGAGATGTTCATTTTTATTATATATAGTGGGGCCCCTTAAAGAAAAGGAATGACAAAATGGTAAATGATGCATTGGGTGGTGATTTAATCACACTTTGATTTTATCTAATGGAAAAGAAAGTGATTTTATCAAGTGCGTGATTTTATAGGATTTCCCATAAAATCTAACGGAAAACTCGGCCTAAGACCGGACATAGCTCTAGTGGTTCACAAGATTTTGAAGGTCCCAATGCTAAAAACTTAGAAGAGAACAAACCTCTAAATATCAAACTCACTACGAGATAAATCAATTGAGGTTATTTTATTTGATATTAGAGAAAATATTCTTTATACTATCGGTGTAAACAAAAGTTTGCTCTAAATCGATTACATTGCGTCATGCGGTGTAAATATGCTCCCTTTATGTTGTCCCAACGTTCCTGGTAAAGCAGTAGCATTATTGCCACACTTTATAGTTACGAACAAATTTTTGGGGGTGGGGCTCCTTGTCTCTTGGCTTATCAGATTGACCTCGTATGTGCATAGCATATATAATTGGATTTGGATTCTCCCACAAAAAAAAAAAAAAAATGTAAGGGAAGACAATTAAAATAGAATTTGATTTTTAAGGCTCGGAGCTATAGGCTTAGTTCAGTGTGGCTCATTTGTTAACGAATCGACTTCGAGCTTGAGTTTTAACCTCGTTTAATAAACTAGTCGAGTTTGAAATAGTCGTAACTTGACTCCATTATAAATGTTAAGCTCACTCATAGAGGTTCGACTCATTCATAAGGCTCGTTTAACAAATGTACAGTGCTCTCGAACAAACGAACACTCGAGTGATTTTTACAGAAGGGTTGGAATTGAGCGGAGAGCATTGGGCTTGTTCGGTTTGGGTCTTAAGACCCGGTTTAAATATTATTCTCATTTTTTTCTTTCTCTCTCTCTAATCATTACACCTAATATTTAATTATTCCCTTCATTTCTCTCTACTCAAAACCCAAAACCCAAATGTGAAACCCAAACCGAACAAGGTGATGATTTTCTCTCCATCCCGTCTTACATTTAAAAGCCGCCAACATTTTCCTTTTGTAAGCAATTTGAATGGACGGGCCCCTTACAATTATGTGGCGGCCCAACCTGTTTTAGTTTGAAAACCCAATCACAAAATCGAGCTTGCCCCGGGCCCAACAGGACAATTCATAAAATATGACCCATTGGGCATAAACTTGGTTCGAAGACTTTTCTCAAGAGTTGAGCCCAAAAGAAAGGCCAAGTTTTTATGGGCTTTTTCGCGCAGTCCTTATGTGACCCAAGCAGGCCATCTCGACAATCAACGATCTAGATTTCAATCTCTGGACCCTTAAAAACACTTTTGGACGGCTCAGGTCACGCACTATAGCCTACAGGCAAGGACAGAGTCAATTAAGGTCACTTAAACCCCTTTAGATTTTATCCCACAATGTTTATTTTTTTTCCCTCACACTTACTACAATTTTTTTGTTTGAGGAATTGAAAATATTTGGTATGAGGCTTATTGTTTACTGTGTTTTCACGGGTTAAGTGCTCATTTCACAGAGGCAAATAGTGAATTGTTACTTCGCATGAAATATATGAATCCATCCACCTCATTTTCTATTTCGAATTTCATCAAAAATAGTTTTCTTCAGTAGAGCTCATGGGATCAACTTGAGACATTTATTTTTGAAATGCAATCTATGTACTGATGATTTCTCAATATTGAAAACTGGTCGTCGTCAAGGTCTATTGAAAAAAAAATTATCAACAAGTTAGACTTTTGTGCTTATGTTTAGAAGCTTTCTGAATAATCCATCCGTCCCCAAATGATAGTCCGGCTAATAAAACAATAAGTTAAAATAATATTTTTTTTCCAAGAAAAAATTGAATGGTTTTTTTTTTTTGCAATTTAGTAGATATCAATGAGCTTTTATAATTATTAAAAAAGTTTGAACTTCTTCTTTAAAAAATGTATTATTTTTAACTTATCATTTTGCGAACCAAAATATCATTTAGGACAGAGGGACCGAGGGAGTATATTATGCTACAAGCTTTTGTGCCTCAGAGCTTCTCCAATGGCATGCTATATGTGTTGCTATACCTATGTTATACTCCCCTTGTCCCATTTTGTTTGCTCACTACGAATATCCGTGCCATTTTCAAACGTTTATATCTTTTTATTTACAATGTTTTTAAAGTTTCTAAATTTTTTGTCTAATAGAACTAATTGAGATCTATCAAATAAGTTCTATATTGCATATAAAATACATTATAGATTAAAAACTACAAGAGTTCAAAAAAAACACTCATAATCATAGTGAGCAAACAATATGGGACGGAGGAAGTAGCATGAAGCTCCAAATTACGTTGTCCAATGAGGAGGTAAAGCACAAGCTATATTTACATAACTATATGTTATGCCAAACATAACATAGTAGCTATTACTATGATTTAATATGCGTGTTTGTTTATACCTCTCTCAAGTCTCATCACGGACCCACAAATAATAATTCAAATTGACATTTTGTGAAGAAAAAAAAAAATCATTTATACTATTGGAGCAACATTGCTATAAAATAGCAATTGGGAGTATCACTATCCAAAACTTTTTGTCGATTCTCTGCCTTTCGCCATTCTAGGTAACATATAGCTAAGGTCAATGTTGTTAACCATATGTATTTTCTTGTGAATTTTCGTTTTAACCAAACTCTATGAGTAAAAAATGTAACGGCCCGAATTTCGGTAGCATTATTTTGAAATATTTCTTATAAAAGATCCAATTAACTAAAAAGAGTTTCACTCATTATACAAGGAAAATAACATAAGTGTCTTACTTCGGTTACAATCGTAAACAGATGGGTCAGTTAGCTGCCGATTGTGGAAAATAATCCTATGTATCTCACTCACCACTTTACTTGGGAGGAATTCAGTTGGCAAAGTCAACAATGGTTTGCCTAGATTAGGATAGTTGGCTGGGGAGCAAACACGTATGAGCAGACAAAATGCATGAAACAGAGGGTTTTGGGGACATAAGTGGTTGGGTAGTTCTAGCAAATATAGAGTGCTCTCGAACAGACAAACACTTAGAGTGATTTTTACAAAAGGGTTGGAATTGAGCGGAGAACATATGCTTTCCTCTCCATCCCGTCTAACATTTAAAAGCCGCCAACATTTTCCTTTTGTAAGCAATTTGAATGGACGGGCCCCTTACAATTATGTGGTGGCCCAACCTGTTTTAGTTTGAAAACCCGATCACAAAATCATGCTTGTCAGGGGCCCAAACATGGAATCTCACCCTTTGGGCATAAACTTGGTTTGAAGACTTTTCTCAAAAGTTGAGCCCAAAAGAAAGTCGATTCATAAGTACAGTTTTTTTTTACCTCTAGGTACAGAAAACTACTATTTAATTCCCATTAAGGTAACACTCAATTTTTAATTACCTCTAGATACAACTCATTAATAAGATTACCCTTTTACCCTTCAAATACAAATTTACTCTTTACTCCACCTCCCACTCCCCACCTTCATCCACCATCCACTTCCAACCGGCAACTATTTCCGGCCGGCAAACTTTTATGGCGGCCTCCTGCAAATTTTTAAATCTTCCGGCCGGCGACTTTTTCCGGCCGGCAAAATTCACTGCAAATTTTTACTGCGAATTTGTATATTTTTTTTTCAAAATAACATTTACATAAAAAAAAAAAGAATCTATCCTAAAAATCAAAGGCCAGAGTGGGGGGAATGGTGATCTGAGATGAAATTAGAAATCGAAAAATGGCGATTTGGAATTGGAATTGTTAGATCCGTCGCCAGAAGATGCATCGTCGCCGCCATAGCTCAAGTTTCCGGCGACTGGTGAATTTTTGGGTGCGAATTTTTTCCATAACTACAATAAAGATACTTCCAGCTTCAAAGAAAATAAAACAACTCAGATAAGTTGTTTGTAGATCTCACAATTTGTATTTAGACACTGCGAATTTTGTATAAAAAACGCTGCGAATTTGGACAAAAAAAATGCGAATTTGTTTGTAGATGTACAGACCCCACAGAGACAAGCTTGAGTTGACTATTTGACTGCATCAAAAGATGAGTACTACCTCACACTGCGAATTTGGAATCTCACCCTTTCCCTAAACCAAAATCTGGTAGAAAACAGCATCCCTTAGTCGCCATTAGAATACAACATATTTGTATCAATGGCTAACAAGACAAAATTTGGACTGAAAATTACCAAAGCACTCACTTGATCATCTTAAGCACGTTCTCCAACTGCTAATTTGTAAAAAAAAAAACTGCAAATTTGTAAAAAGGTGCGAATTTGTCGAAGTAGACGCAAAATTACTGTAAATTTGTGGGAAAAAAAACTGCGAATTTGTGAAAACATCATTGCGAATTTTTAAAAAGGTGCGAATTTGTAAAAAGTTACTACAAATCGCTACAAATCCACTTCTCCACCTTTCTTTGCAACGTCAACGAACTGTTGAAGTAGACGCACAAAAATTCGCACCTTTTTACAAATTCGCACCCAAAAAAATCGCAGAAAATAAAAAAACTCTTAATCAAGAAAATAAAAAAAAATCACAGAAAATAAAAAACACAAAAAATTCATAAATCCCTATGAATTTTTAAAATTCGCACATAAAAAATAGGCCTAATCTGGTCGTAAAACTTTTATTGACGATCAGAACCTCGAAACTGACAAACTCACAAATTCACACCTAAAAAATAGGCCTAATGTAGCGGGTTTTTCTTTGTAGATCTGGCACTTACCATTGATACCGGCACGTTCCGATCCTATCCGGCGATGCTTACCGCCCACTTAAACATGTGAAGATCAATTTAAAAATGAAAGAGGAGAAGATTAAGACCAGAATTGTCTTTGGATCTGGTCTCTGAGCAATTTTCCGACGAAAGCTATAAAATTTGAGAAGCACCGATATATTCGGTCATTTGTTAACCAGCGAGAGAGAGAGGACACGCAAAAGATACAAATCTCAAATTGAAATAAAAGTGGACTGCGTAAAGCAGACACAGAGCGTGAAATAGGCCTAATGAACGTGGGGCCCAACTCCTTTTTTCATGACAACATGAACGTGTTGTGTAAAGCACTTTTGTCTTTTCGTCTTTTGTGTAAAGCAGCAGCCAACGCCTTTTTGTCCCATCAATGCCTGTTTACACGCAGGGCATGCAGCGAGGCACGCGTAATTTAAGGATATTTTTGGTATTTTGATATAATTTTACCTTAGAAGTGCAAATTCACTTTTTGCTAAAGCTGGAGGTAATAATGGGTTGCGCATATGACCGACCTGTAAATCCCTCTCATAAGTATGACCATTGGGCATAAACTTAGTTCGAAGACTTTTCTCAAGAGTTGACCCCAAAAAAAAGGCTAAGTTTTTATGGGCTTTTTCGCGCAATCCTTATGTGACCCAACCCATCTCTACAATCAACGATCTAGATATCAATCTGGACCCTTAAAAACACTTTTGGACAGCTCAGGTCACGCACTATAGCCTACAGGCAAGGGCGAAGCCAATTAAGGCACAAGGTGGTCACTTAACCCCCTTTAGATTTTATCCCATGATGTTTTTTTTTTTTTTTCACACTTACTACAAAATTTTTGTGTGAGGAATTGAAAATATTTGGTATTAGGCTTATAGTTTACTATGTTTTTGCGGGTTTCCAACAAAATCAATAGGCCCCTACAAGAATTAAGTGCTCAATTCACAGAGGCAAATAGTGAATTGTTACTTTGCATGAAATCTATGAATCCATCCACCTCATTTTCTATAGTATTTCAAATTTCATCTAAAATCGTTTTTTTCAGTAGAGCTCATGGGATCAACTCGAGACATTTATTTTTATTTTCGAAATGCAATCTACGTACTGATGATTTCTCAATATTGAAAACTTGTCGAGGTCTGTTGTAAAAAAAATTAGCAACAAGTATTTAGACTACTGTGCTTATGTTTAGAAGCTTTTTGAATACTTCATCCGTCCCAAAATGATAGTTCGGCTAACAAAACGATAAGTTAAAATAAATTTTTTTTTTCAAGAAAAAACTGAATGGTTTTTTAGCAATTTACTAGATATCAATGAGCTTTTTAAATTATTAAAAAAGGTTGAACTTCTTCTTTAAAAAAATATATTATTTTCAACTTATCATTTTGCGAACCAAAATATCATTTAGGACAGAGGGGCCGAGGGAGTATATTATGCTACAAGCTTTTGTGCCTCAGAGCTTCTCCAATGACATGCTATATATGTTGCTATACCTATATTATAGCATGAAGCTCCAAATTGCATTGTCCAACGAGGAGGTCAAGCACATGCTACATTTACATAACTATATGTTATGCCAAACATAACATAGTAGCTATTACTATAATTTAATATGCCCGTTTGTTTATATATACCTCTCTCAAGTCTCATCACCAACCCACAAATAACAATTCAAATTGACATTTTGTGGAAAAACAAAAAACATCATTTATACTATTGGAGCAACATTGCTATAAAATAGCAATTGGGAGTATCACTATCCAAAACATCATTTGCTATAGCTAAGGTCAATCTTGTTAACCATATGTATTTTCTTGTGAATTTTCGTTGTAACCAAATTCTATGAGTAAAAAAAATGTAAAATGTTCCTACAAATTAAATTTTCATCGAACCAAACACATGCAAGAAAATAATTTCATTTTCTTTTCTTTTACTTTCTATCATTTCCTTTTCTACCTAATCAAACGGACCCTTATGGTTGAGAAAAAGACAGTTATAATTTAAGCACTAAATCCGGATGAAATCAATAATATAGGATGATTGCAGCCCGATGGTTGTTGACATTATATATAGTAATAAAAATTTATAAAGTCACATGTGATATGGCCTATGGTAGTGGCGGACCAAAAAATTTAGCTTAGTGGGGCACATTAATATATAATCATAATCGTGATGTTGACCGTTGAAACCTTCAACATCACGTCATGCAGCTCGATCGCACAGTTACAGATCGTGTATGGCATGTTCGTCGCCAGTGCAGAGGATTCTAACGGCATTATGACGATAGTCGCCACACTGGCGTTGCTGGAGAAGACGACATCGGTTAACCAGGTTTGGCAGGTGGGTGGATCGATGACTTGCGGCATCCAGATAAGCACGAGTTTTAATCGGGTAATTTGAATGCGAAGGCGGTTTTGGATCCAGTGAGCGGCGGCACCGGCGGATGGTTTGGCTTTGGCTATGGTTCCTAGAGGGCCTGCTCCAAGTGGTGGGAATGAATCTGGGGGTTCGAGGGTTGGTAGTAGGGATTTTGGGTTTCTCTCTTTCTTTGGTATGGTGATAGATATGATGGTTATAGATATATATTGAAGGGGGGTGGAATACCTCTTGTGCTCCTTAATTTGATGGAGAACAGGAACAACGTGAGGGGTATAGGGACCAAGATGACACAGATTTCATACGTTGGGGATCAAAATTGCACAATTGAAAAATTGGGGACCAAAATGACAGGACGCTCATACTTTGGGGGACAAAAAATGTCAATAAGCCGAGTTCAAACATTAAGGGGCAACTCAGAAACCAGCAATAGTTTAGGGGGGTTTAGTGTAATTTACTCTAAATATTTGGAACTTTTTTTTTTTTTTTTGATACGGATGCGTTAAATTTGACCCAACTATTACGATACAACAATAAAAGGAAAAAAAAAGAAAAAAGAAACCAATCCCCATTCTCTCTCTCTAAAAAAAACTGCTCTGACCTCTCTCTAAGAAAACCCCCCAAATCACTCTAGGGTTTCCGATTGGGGGGTGGCGCCACCGATGGCCGCCAGCCCCCCCGCCCCCCTTTCTTGTTTCCTATGTTCAAATAAGCTCCCCTCACCATCGATCTTGCTGATGACCTTGCGCCAACACCCGTTGGCCATCGTTTTTTGGTTCTCTGTTGGTCACACGACATCTTCTTCTGTCGGGTCTTGGGCTCTTCGACATGGGTCTCTCTCATACCCAGCTGGTCCCATCTCTAATCCGGTCTGTTCATCCTCTGCCGTCTGCCGTGTTCGTTTATTCTCCGATCAACACATATCCTTCAGCCTGTACCAATGCCATGTCGGTTTTAGATCTATGTTTTCGGATCTACAACATTCAACAACTACGCCTCCGGCCCGTACCTCTGCCGTCGCTCCCTTCTGCGCATGCTCGGCCATCCCGTTTTCTAACCCCCCCCCCCCCCCCCCCCCTGTTTCTTTTTTTTTATATTATTTTTTTTTTTTTTATTTTTTTTTTTTTAAAAGTTGTGCTTGTTTGAGCAGCGAACGGGAGTAAGGTTAATGTCGTGTTCGTGGAATTTATGTCTTTATGTTGTGGTGGCTGCGAGGCTTCGTGTGGCGGAGGTGGTTGAAGTCCTTGGTCGAGGCAATATCATTGTTTAGTTTCGTTTGTTTGTTTATGTTGCTTTGTTGGTGGTGCGTAGCTTGTTTATTCACTGTGTTTTGTTGTGTAGGATAGATGTAATGGCCTTGTAGGTCTCCCTGCGTCTGTAATTGGTTGCATCATTTAATTCCTACTGTACCAGCATTGCCCAATAATCAATAATATTTTCTCTCTATTCTAAAAAAAAACAATAAAAGGATAGAGCTATTTACAACGCACGTGAATGGATATGCTAAATACTAACAGTGCACACTGAATGCATAACTTAAATATTATTGAGTCAATGATAGTGTCAGTTTTTTTAGAGTCATGAACTTGTGCCTCATATGAAGAGGTACCGAGAAATTCTAGTAAATGCAGAGTTGACTTTGGACATACGCCAAGGATGCGGCCGCATCTGGTCCCCAAACTTTGACAAATTTTGTGGGTCCCTAGATATTTTATACCCTTATATATAGGTATACATATAAACTTGATTATAAGAACTTAATTACTATTTTCGTTGCGAAAATATGAGAAGGATAATATTTAAGTAAAATATTTTGGATTAACGTAGATAATGATTATCGAGCTTTGTATTATTATCGTTGAAAAGAACATTCTAGAATATTATAAGCTTCTATGAAATACAAAGATCCTAATTAAAGTTCCATATATCACAAGGGAATATTCCAATCAACAATTCTTCCTTGACGTTAATTTGCTCGTCAAATCTTTCCAAACAAACTTTTGCGATTTGTTCTAGTACATCATATTCTAAGTGACTGAAGCAGATCTAATCTTACACAGACTGAGTACGGATTTTTGATTAATAAGGTCAAAAATTGCAATTAGATGTGAGCAATGTTTTTATTTTCTATTTGCCAAAAATGTACAAATGAAGAAGTTAAGCAAAAGCAGACTTGTATTATCAACTAGTATAATTTTGTTTTTTAATTGACCCAATGGCATCAACTCGCTAGAAGAACTTAACGGTTGGAATTTGTACTGTGTACTTCAGTACATGTTTGAAGCAAACCCGGGCGCACAATTTAAATTTTATCTAATCAAAATAGGGTTCCACTTCTAGTTAGGGATCCCTGACTTTGTTCTCATTCTCACATTTTCCGATTGAATTTTGATGATCCGAGCTATTCAATGTGTTTAAAACAAGTTTTTAAGGGCCCCCATAAGGAATCATAAAAAAATTGACCGGGAAGGGCTTTATCCGAGCAGTTTTCATACAAACCGTAGGATATATATTTTATGAAAAACTGCTCGGATGAAGCCATTTCCGGTCTCTTTTTTTTTATGATTCCTCGCGGGCATCCTTAAAAACACATTCTAAACACATTGGATAGTTCAGATCATCAAAATTCAATCGAGAAAGGTGAGATCCTAACTTTAACAAAAGTCAGGAATTCCTGACTAGAAATTTTGCCATCAAAATAGTACTAAGATTTTGCTACAAAATATATCATGCCTTGGTAAATAAAAGAAAGTAAGTAGGGTCAAACGACTCCACTAGTATCAAGGTACCTCCGCCAACATTGCATGCTATCTTTGTAACTTGTTTAATCGTAAATAACTATTGAGTGGTGAAATCTAAATTAGAACCAACATCCCCATTCAAATCGGAAACTTGCAAGTGGTGGCCGGCTAGCTCATGTGATAGAATTTTTGGATACTCCACATTGCATTTCGGGATCGAGCCACGTTCCCCTCTCCCCATGTAATAGATAAGGAATGACGAATGACAAAAAAAAATCAGAAACTTGAATTAAAAAACAAAAATAAGTTTCAAACCAGGCGGCTCAGAAAAATGAGACAAAGAACCGCAATGACAGAATGGGAAATTTAGGTTGAAATGAAAAATGAGAAAATGTTTGATATTTAACAATTAAAGCAGACAATCAGGATGAAAAAGAATATTCGATGATTGAAGTCGTTTGGTTGATGAGTCACTTCGTACGTTTTTTTTTAATATTAACAATATTAAATACTTACAACGCGAGTCAGGGGGTGTTTGGGAACCTACTTTTCAGCTTTTCATTTTTGGCTTTTTGGCTTTTTAGATTATGGCCAGAATGAGTTTTGAATCTGGTAGGAGTGTTTGGGAGAAATATGCAGAATGAGTTTTGTAAAAGTTGTAGTGTTTGGGAGAAGAATGATGAAAATGAGTTATGAATTATTTTTTACCAATTTGCCCTTGGTACATGCCAAACATATACATACATTAACTTCTTCACAAATATACAGTAACTTCTTCAAAATCTTCACTCACATAACAATACGATTACACACGAACAAGTAGTTAATTTCTAATTTCACTCACATCCTTACATGAACAAAACATGATTAAGGGCTATTAATCGAAAACTTTAACAGCGAGCCCTCTGCTGCTGCACCGCCGCCATG
>JAXBDA010002518.1:0-41910 GCA_036023075.1 Gaultheria prostrata
CTATCTTTGGATAATCCTCTAATCTGGAAGGAGAATGTTCCGGACTGGATTAGTAGGGAAGTATCCCTCGATGTTTCTTCGTTGAATTTACCGTGAATAAAATTGATCTACCGATTGACAAAAAAAATAAATAAATAAATAAAGGTTGTAACCAGCGCACTAGTCTCCCACTTACACCACAGTACGAAAGAGTTGGTAAGCAGCCTTTACTCCCCCTTTTTCTGCGGAGAGACTAATTCTTGTGACTCAAACTATCACTTCCTCATAGCCTCACTCTTTTACCAAAATAGTCTGTGAGCGCCCACAAAACCGTGAACAAGTGGACACCTAGATATGAGGTGAGGAGTGTTGTAAACCTATTTTTAACGATCAAGGAACACTTTGTAATCCCAAACTCTATGAAATTTTTTCTGAGATGTAGCAATTATATGTAAGATGCAGACGACGACAATACCATTATACCAACCAATTTCCATATCATACTTATCATGTGTAGTCAACGTGCGTGATCATTATCCTAGAGCCTTCGACTAATTGTGGAGCATTCCATGGTAAGTGCCTGCTTTTTGAACAAGAAACATTTTCGTGCTGCATATATATGATTTTAATTTGGGTCTCTGATTTGCACTACCATGGAAAATTAGTGTCTCCTTAATGATTGTTACTGCGTTGCACATAAAGGATCCCTATTAACTCAATTTTTTCTATAAGTTCTGGAAAGGAATTCTCTTAATTTGTAGGTCATAGTCTCGTAGATAGCTGAATTTCATCCATATTCCATGCCGAAAGAAAAAGAATGTAGGACTGCACTTCCACATGATAATTCCATTTGAAAGACTTCATACTACTCTTTAGTTTCTTCGATGTATCAGAGGTGAAGCAAAAAAGGAGTCGTGGAAAACTTCTCGGCTATGTAGCACACTAGCACGGACACTTCGTCGGAGTTCACGTACCGGTGTCGAATACTTGTCGGACACGGACCCTCTCCAGACATGTGTCTGATACTTAAGTCCAAAGTGTCATAGTTTTTCTCAACGTTTTTCGTCTGGACACTCCAGGGACACAGTAAAATATGCTCCGGACATTGTCAAAGCAAGTCATTCTATTGATCAATAGAATGACTTGCATTGACACCCAAGAAATGAAAAGTTTTTTTGAAATAACTTCGTGAATGATGTAATGATTAATATGATTGAAGGTATACGTGGTATACATATTCACAATAAAGCTCTATATTTGTACATGTCATTCATATGATAGAACAAAAAATATTTATTTAAAACGAGTCCCCCAATGTGTCCTTTCCCAAAAAATTTCAAATTACGTGTCGGAGTGTTGTGTCGTGTCACGTGTCTGTCGGTTGGTGCTATATAGCTTCTCGGATTTCAGTACCATTATTCCCAGATGCCTAGAATATGAAGCCCAAAGAGGTTCTGAGGCTGTTCAGCTTGAAAGCGTGTTTAGGTAGCGGGGGAAGGGGAAGTACAATCCATGAAAACATGTAATCAGAAGAAAAAATTGTCTTCCATAGGATAAACCGTCTCTTGACAACGAATGGAAGCTACAAAGGAGTGTGGAAAATATCTGTTACCTCCCCTCCGTGTCATAGGTCGTTGAATCGCTTCCATGCTTTGCCTTGTGAATGTTTCGGATGTAAATAGCAAGGAAAGGTGAAGGTATCCAAGTCTGCCAAAGCAGGAAAAAATGAAAGATACTCAGATCGACTATGTAACTTCAGTGGAACAGTAAATCAATCCCATTTCAAATTATAATAGACTGATGACAACATACTGGTAGAGTGACATAACTAAAGGCTCCATTAATGATCATCGCGAAGAAGAAAGAAGCAATCGCATTGAAACCGATGGCCCGTAATCCTGAAGTCACGATGTTTCGATTGTAAGTACTAGAAAGCCAAACACAGCAGCAGTTGAATAAACATTGAAAATGGACAAAACTTCCATATGGGAAGCTGAAAAAATAGCTTCTCTTCCATTATCCTAACCCCACCCTATCCAAACATTTTCTCTAACCCAATTTTGTGTAAGTAGCAGAACTCTTACTAGTTGATGCGAGTTACAGATCAAATCCTGACACAGAACTGTAAGCATTCTCCAATCGTAAGGAATATTTGCAATCTGAACTGTAGTTTTTATTTTCCAAAACATGAGGTTGCAGAAGCCGTACCTTTATAGGTATCCCATGGATAGATAATGCCATCATTATCCTGATCGAAGAAGGCTACATGCTGTTGAAGCACAGACATGTTCTCATGCTTGTGGCCCCATGTGCCATTGACATTGTCCGTATCAGGTGCAGCCAAAGCTCGGGGCAGGTCTGCGTTACGACATTCATGTAAGAAATCAAGCTAGCTGCGAAACCTTGTTAGCTTCACAGAAAACTAGTGCTACTTTTACTGGTTAAGTTTGTCAGTAACCATTTTGATGTTTTAATGGATAAGAATACAACTGCTAATTCATCAGTTCACTATCAACCAACTAACTAATTTGTAGTAGACAAGACGTGAATTCCAAGGCGATCTTCTCCTCAAAATTTTGGGCCGAATTAATTCGTCCATAATTCTAGAGGAGAATAATGGCGCAGCACACAACATCAATAAATTTTCATCCGGATACTACTGGATTAAAAAACTTTCATCATTTTCGTTAAAAACTCTATAATTTCTGGCAGCCTAAACTTGTTCCTTACGTATCTCAAAAGCCATCATATCAGTCAATGCAAGAGAAAAGCTTAATACCATATTTGTAAGTATTGATAATGATACATGGACCATACCACAAAATATAAATATGTAATGAGATTTTATTTTTCCTTTGAGTTAAATCCAATATTTTCGATCTTAGGAGAGAAGGCCAAGATACTTTGATTTTTTATGTTTTTGTAAACATCATCTTCAATGATAACCTTTTTACTCAACCCTATTGAATTTGGTTTTCTTTCATAAAAATTGTTACTCGTACTTGAGACTTCTGGGTATTGTTGATAATTGTGCAAAAAGATCTGTCTAACAGGAAATTTACCCAAATTACGGTTAACATTCCTAAATTAATTTGTCAAACAGTCAGTCACTCGGTATTATTTACTTTTTACAGGATCTTTAGTAGTTTTTTGCCATAATTTTGAGTAATCATTTGTCTCAAGGAAAATAAACCATTGAAGTTGAAAAAAGCTTAAATACGACGACGCGGAAGACAAAAAAATTGGATTTTTTTTCATCTTTTGTTTATTTTTTTTTACTATTTTAGACTCCACTCGTCAAGGCGAATGCGAATGACTCAGCTGCATCCTCTAACCATTCAACCCGTCTCATCTTGATTAGGCTTTATCTAAATAGTTAACGTGAATCTGACAAAAATTTAGACGCGACCAACAAAATACTATCACCACCACCATATGTCAGCTAAGCATTTTCACATAAACTTGAACTGCAAACCACTATCACGTGTAAGCCAAAACTAAATGAGAAGAAGATTAAGAGAGAGAGAGAGAGAGAGATCAATACAGGGCTTGGGAAGCTTAGTCTCGAGGTCGGCTCGGACCTTCCTCTGGGCAGTGACGGGGGCCTTCTCAGCGACTGTCGCCATGGAATCTCTCGATGGGTTCTCCTTGGATCGATCTTTCTCATCCATCTCTCTGCTTTGTGGCTAAAATCTCTTTGCCAAAAACCTATTAACTCCCGCAGCTCTTTAACTGCCACTTTAAATGGAGGAGTGTGCACCTGTACAAAATCAACACTTTTATAGAGAAGAAAGAGGGAGATATCTGAGAGATGCATACCGACCTCCAGATGATTTGGGCACATGGTCAAATAGAGGAGCATGGGATACGGATACGTCTTTGGCGCCAGTTGGTTACTTGGTTGCGTGACGTTACTTGGTATGAACACCGAAGGAATGGGCTTTTTGCGAATTTTGTGGGGAATCGTACATGGGTAGTTAAGGAAGTTCATACAAGTAAATGATCGGAGATGAAATGGTTGTATAAGTAGCATTTTTGCAATAGATATTTGAGTAGATATGCTACGGAAACGGGACCTGATGTGCGCTTCCTGGTATGCCATCTGAGCAGTCGGATATATTTTCAATAGGGCTGGGCATCGTGTCGTGTCGAGTCGTGTTCTTGTCATATCAATTCGGGTTCGGGTCAATACGGGTCAACCCGAAAAATACCTATTTACCTAAATGTGTCGAAAATCTCAACCCTAACGTGATCTGAAATTACCCGTGTCAACTCGAACACAACACGAATTGACACGATTACACAATACCCGTGTCATTTTTGTGTCGGGATCAAGTTGACACAACATGAATTGACACGTCCTGAGCAGGTTAACTGTGTCATTTTCGAGTTAACCATGTCATTTTCGGCTTGTATTCGGGTTGACGCCCCGACACGAATAGATAAATAGGTTAGTCATGTTATTTTCGGGTTATGCAGGTTGAACACGAACCCGACCTGTTTAGCAATCGTGTTCTTGAGTCGTGTCATATAGGTGTTTAGTGTCAGAAAATAGTCAACCTATCCCACTAACTTCGTGTCGTGTTATTGTGTCGCGTCATAAATTTTTACCCCTAATTTTCAACGGTCCTGATTTTATCTCGGCACTTTTCAAATTTGAGTTATCCATTGCCAAGATGAAATCCGAGCCATTGATTGCTGAGATCAACATCTCGGATGCGCACACCAGAGCTGTCCAAATTGACATTAGATGATATAATCCACAAGAATATGAGTGCTCTATATCTCAATGAACATGTAACTCTTGATAAAGCTCAATAAAAAAAAATCATATAACCGATCCTAATTTATTCGAATATAAACCTCGGTTTGGTTTGATTTGATTTGGTTTGATTTGAAAACGTATACTTGTGTACATAACAATCTTGGCCGTCCGTATGACTATGTCATGTTTCTTAATGTCAAAGTAGTTTGCCACACGATACCAAATGAAGATGCCATTTGGCATACTCAATTCTGTGAATATTTTAGGATAATATTTACTTGTAACACTAATAGAGACTTGGTCAAAAAAACGATTCTTATATTTCTTTTCTTTCTACCACAATATTGATCGGATTGGATACTGCCGATTCTAGCGGAATCCTAATTTTAAGTGATAAAAGTCATAGTAAAAGGACCCAGACTTACTTGCAATTCTAATACTCCCTCCGTCCTTTTTATAGTGTGTATATTTTTAGTTTGGGATGTCCCTTAATAAGTGTGTATTTTGAAAAGTTAGTGGATACATTTCCTATTTTGCCCTTAAAAGTAGATTCCTTTTTAAAAAGTTAGTAGGTATTATTATATTGATAAGGGTAAGTAATGAAAAGTAGATATAAAAGTTGTAAAAGTTGATGTGAGAGAAAAATAGTTGGAATTCCCAAGTAACACACTTAAAAAGGGACGGAGGGAGTACTATTCTATTGTAGAGGAATTTTCCATAGTAGAATAGATATAAATAATACATCAATCTCAGAAGGGATGCACACAGTCCAGATTGATGTGGTTCTCAAGAAATTCAGTAACCGAATCTTTTTTAATGGTTTAAGAAAATTGAGAATCAAAACATAACCACTGTATATGTAGAACCTAACCAAAACCGAATTACAAGACATGACCGGTTTTGGTTCGATTCGGGTTCTATCCGATAAACATTCAAAAACTAATGGTAATTAGTATAGACTATAGAGTATCTTTAATGTGAAGTGAAATGAAAAATAAAAGATTGAATGTGGATGCTGTCTGTGTTGCAAAATTTTAGTACTCCAGTATTCTAAATGAGTTCAATAACTATAGAGTTTCCTAGAAACTACCTGAGAAACTTATCATTACTCATACTGCATAGAAATAGTAACTTATCACTGGAAAAATCAACTTACTAAATGAAAATAGATAGAAACATAAAACGTGCATATGTAGATATTGATACTCAATGGTCATATTTCCTTCTAACCATGATTTTAAAGTTTGAGAACCAATAACCTAATCAAAATTATTGGTTCTTATTTTTCCGGAACCATAACAAGACCGTTGAACTGTAAAACCATCAAATAGGACGGTTTGGTCTGGGTCGAACTGGTTTAGTGATTACTTCGGTTTTCCTAAACACCCCGAGATCTCAAGTTCAACTTTTCTTAAAGATAGTTTTGGAACACCTTATCTTACGTGCAATGTGTCAAACGACTACGGAATGGATTATAGGAATTAATTCGAAGTACACTCAAGTCTAAATTGGTCCAAAACACTCTGATGCCATAAAAAAGCACCCCTGAATAGCAAAGTTTATATGTAGCTAATTTGGTGTCAACCTATGACACAAAATTACATGTACTCAATTTCTAACCAATTTATTTTGTCTCTTTCTTGATAGTTCTTGTTGTGCCAAAACCCGAAGTATGAGGATATAAACAAATCAATAAGAAAACAAGACACATGATTTACATGGTTTCCCCTCAAGCACAAAACTCTAAATGTACGTCCACGGGGAAGAGTAAGAGGATTCATTATCAATGAGGAGAAATACAAAGAGTCGGCTATACCCGTAACTCCACTTGAATCATCCAATGGATATCTAGGAACAAATCTCTATTCAAAATCCTAACAGAATATCAATGTCTCACATAACGAAAGAGACGACTCCAAACCCTAGATATATCAAATCCCAAGAAAAAGACAAAACCCTAGGAGACCACAAGACTCCTATTTATAAGAAAACACAGCATATTAAGTTAAAAACCTCAAAAATGCGCAGCCACATGTATTCCGTAAGGAAGTCGGCCAAAAACCGCCCAGACGGTTTTGATTCTCGCTTGGGCGAGATTTCCAGAAAACCGTCCAAAGACCCAAATTTGCCAAACCCTCCCAGGCGGCCCAGAATCCCGCCCGGGCGGTTTTTCTAAAAGCAAAACCCTCGGTCCAAAATGTAAACTGCCCGCGATGAACTTCTGTGCATTCTTCGAACGTCAATTCAAGGTCGAAACTCTGACAGTTGTCGCAAATAGCATTATGATTTGTGCAATCAATTGATTGGGTTCCTGGGTCACGGCCTAAAAGGCTTGAGGCTAAGCAGTAAGCACTATTAAAATCTTGTAATGCCAGTGATCTAGATGAGACTTTTCTAATACTTTAATCATAAATCAGCTTCTGGATAGTAGAATTAGTCGATGCGTAAGGTGTTCTGCACACCCTCAATTGTCCAAAAGTTGAAAACAACATTGATAGATGGCTAGTTCGTAAGGAACTTTGCTCTGATTTTAAATGAGTCCTTCGGTAATGGACTTTGGAATTGCAGGCAACATGGGCGGGCATCCTCGGATATAAAATTATGCCATGAAATAATTGAAAAATGCTTCAAGGCGACATGCTGTAGTATAAATGCGTAATTTTAAAAGATTATGGGTGAGGGAATTAAAAGAAGGCTATTGCCAATCAGTGCCCCATTAGGTGGTGAATAATATATGTTTTTTTTTTCCCTTCGATATACATGAGTGAATTAGCGGGGGAATTAGTGAGGTAGTTCAGATGGGGTCTAGAAGCTATCAATAGCCCTAAACCCCAAACGCCTCTGCCGAGACTCCAACCTACTTACAATTGTCAAAAATGCAAAATTTCAATACATGTTTCACGGATACAGCACACGTTTACGAATATCAAAACACTTTTACCAAAAATTGGTATACCTTCTGCACATTTTTATCGCCTGAGGGCTGTGGTTTAGTAGTTACCTTAAAAAAGATTTACTATTATTCATTCTATTTTATACAACACTATAATCTATAATATATACTCTCACCATTTTAGTACATTTTTATCTTCTAATAAGACCATTTTAGTACATTGAACATTAAAAGTATAGCTAATTAGCCATACATATGTTTATGGTACAGATCTCCCTATAGGTCTATAGTCACATTTTAATAGAATAGTCCTTTAAATCATTTTCTTCTTTTTCCAAAAACATAATGTTAACGAGTTTCTAATTCATAAGTGTTGAGCACTATGAAAGAAATGAATCCGTGGACGAATATGCATGCCTGCAACTAGGACTGCAAATGAACCGAACTGTTTGCGGATCAGTTATTGTCATATTGACTCGGCTTGTTTAGTAACCGAGCCAAGCTCGAGTTCAAGTTTTAGGCATTTAGTAAACGAGCTCGGTAAAGTCCGGCTCGGCTCACAAAAGTTCGGCTCATCCATATAGCCTCAGCTCGTTTCAGGAGGCTCGTTAAGTAATTTACCCTTACTCGGCTCGTTTACGAAAGTGCTTGGGCTCGGGCTCATTTTTTTTGACTTATTTACTAAACGAGCCGAATTCAAACTCTATATAACATGAATTGACTCTGCTCGTTTGCACCCTATCCGAAACCACACAGGAATAGTAACACAAATAGTACTACTACATGAAGCACTTGAAAATCACATCAAATGGCTTCCGACACATCTATATTTGGAATATCTTCCATACTCCGATCATGTCCTTAAATTTGTTTCCCTTTTTTTTGTGGTCGGCTATGTTTTGTCCTTAAGCTACCTTAACTTTTCTCAATTCTCACACTCTAATTTGTGCCTAGTTATTTAAAGGTGTGGGCCCAGTAACCTTTTTATAGAAATCTTACTAATTCCTCACCCAGCCTAAAATATGATGCTCTACACGGCTGCTCAGTTGTGGACCCACCAACCTTTTTCAACTTAGTGCATAACCATCAAACCAAATTTGTCTTTTACTATGACATAATCCAATTCCATCGCCGTCGATTATTAATCTTAAACTTCGGAACTGAATCGACGGCGTGTAATTAATACTCCACAGAACTAAGCAGATAGTGCCGCAATCCTTTTCAACCCTTCAGATTACAGCGATAACAGAGAGAGCCAAACGCGGTCTTACATCATCGACATTAGAAGTCAGCACACGATTCTTCTTCTTCCTGGTATTGTCCCTTGTTGTGTGCTTCTTATCGTTCTAATCATTGCGTGCAATCCCTCAGCCGCCAACAAAATCCAACCCATTTCTGTTCGAGGTACGATTTCATTGGATTTTCACTTTGTAATCGATTTATTGAGCTCAACCTGTAGATATGGATAGAGGTAAAATGGGTTTTAAGATCGTTAGGAACTTAGTTTCTTCCGATGTGCAATTTAAATTCTGTTGGGTTTTCACTTTGTTTACGTTTTATTTGAATTGGGTTTTTCTTTAGTTTTGATCAAGGTCGGCTGAATTGTTTTCCTTTTGTATTTGGGTAGAGGTGTCTGGTTTGCTTTACATGATTTTGATATGGGTTTGAAGCTTAATATTTTGTTCTGAATTACTAATATTTTGGAGGTGAAGTAGCTTGGAGTGATTTTCAGGGGTCCCACTTTTTGGGGATTTGTGATTTTATTGTATGGAACAGTGGCCGGTGATATTTGGGATAACCAATCTTATTCTCGATCTGTATAATAAAATTGTGGTTTTGGTAGAACGAAATTTTTTGGGGTTGAGTTGTGTCATGGATTGGTACTTTCCCATATTGTAGCTTTTAGATATTGAATTGATATCAACAACCAATGTTTTGGAAAATGGTCACGTATCATCAAACCATAGATGACAATCTTGAATATCTAGTTCGTCTTGGTAAAACTTTACCGTCAATCCTTCATTCAAGGAAAGTCATTTGAGGTCTCCCTTTTCATAATTGAATGTGTTTGATTATCACCCATTTAGCAATTTTAACTTTCAGCGACCACTTATTTTGTGATTGGTCGTCTACGAATGATTTTGTTTCATCTCCTTGTGGTTTGTCTATCAAGAAAATTATCGTCCTTCCATTTCAGTCATCCATGTCCGGTCACACTTCTCTAATCTCCACATTTCTCAACTCAACCGCATCTCATCTGAACTACCATAGGGGTGAGCAAAATAACCATCAAACCGCGAATCCAGTCCAAACCAATCCAAGCCAATGGGTTTGGTTCGGTTTTCTTGTAATGTGGTTTGGTTCCGTTTTAAAAAAATTAAAAATCGTGATAAATGGTTAGATTTGTGGATTTACGTTGATGGTTTCAGTTCCAAACCGATCTGAATCGTATAATATTTTTATATATATATATATTATATTATATGTGGAATTTGTTTAGATACACAGAATGAACGTTTTTTTCCCTAGTCAATTACTAATTTCCTAATCTAAAGCTTCATTCCACCACCCTATATTCATTCATTTCCAAGATTAATCCCCTGGGAACCTAATCCTATAATTTTAATACACTAAACCTACACGGCTTGGACTCAATTGATTTTCTAATCGTTTTGCTCGTTAACTAATTTCCGAATCTAGTACTTCTATTACATGGCCCTCTTTATTCACTGATTACTAGTATTCTACTCTTTTTTAGTTGGTTGATGTTAGTGAGTTTTGGTGATTTTAACAGGACTTGTTTTATTACAGTTATGTGTTAACTTATCTATGTGATTTTCAAGTACTTTAAATTGTTTATGAAGATGATATCTCAATTTTACAAAAACCGTGGTTCAAAACCGAAACCGAACCGTATTTTAATGGTTTGGTTCTATGAATTTTATGGATTTGTTTAGTTCTTGGTTTATTATAAAACCGGACCAATCCGGTCCATGCTCACCCCTAAACTACCATCCAAATGCATGAGGCTCCCGTCATGCAGGGTCTGGGGAGGTGTTAGATATTCAGCTTGAAGGCTACCATCATTCTGATTTGTCTCACAAGCTTCATTTATCTCACCTTTTTATGTGAAGGTTTGTAATTTATAGGCTTGGGATGGCTGTTGGTCCATGGTTGAATTACTGATGTTATATGACAATGATACATTAGTTTGGTTTTAGCATTTTTTCTAGTCCTGGTTCAAATTGAAACTCCCTTCTTGATTGAAGTTGTGAACAGCTGTTGCGAAGGCACCTTTCATCGTTCTGATTTTGTTGTTTCATAAGCATGTTATTTAATTGGCATCTGCAATGAATAATAAACCTTGAGTTCTACTGTTGTTGACAGGAACTAGGAAGCAAGGATTCATCAGTAAAAGCTCCTACCCGGTGGTTCTTGAGTCGCGACAACTAAAAGAGGTACTTTTTTGAAGATGCATAGCTGATGCTATGCAATGTTCTCATTTCGGTTTATATGGACATAAAAGGTTATATATGTCTTGCTTTATTTACTAAGAGATTAGGTGAAAAGCAGCTGACTGAGACGGGTGTTTGTGTGTCTGTCTTCATCTTTACCAGTCTATGCTACCCTATTGGAGGAGACATATACCGAACGGGAACTAATTATGCATTCCATTTCCTCTCGCCCAACTCCATTGGTTTCTGACGGCGGGGCAGCTGGACACATGTCCTCATCGGCTTCTGGATACCCCACAGAGGCTAATTTCTCTTCAGCTTCAGCCCAAGCAAGGCGTACCCATAACTACCCCTTCATCTCTCAGTCATCAAGTGTGCAAACTATGCAACCAGTTAATCACCCAATGGATAACATTGATGTATTTTGGCGCACAGAACCGTTGCAGGCTTTCCTTGACTTCCCGGAAAACATATCTGTCGAGAATGGTCAGGTAGAAAGCAGTGTTGGTGTAATGGTATCTGAAGAACATGTTCAGAGAACTGATTGGCAGGAATGGGCTGACCAGCTAATCACCCCTGATGATGCATTGGGATCTAGTTGGAGTGACGTCCTTGTTGATGGAGATGTACGAGATCTTAAACCAATGGTTTGTTCCTCAACTTAGACTGAGAATGATTTGTTTAGGACACATTAGACAGTCCTAGCATGCAGAACTTGTATTTGGGGTAAAAAAGGCGATTAAGGCCTGATGGCCTTTGAAAACAATCTTTAACTCCTAAGTATCTTCTTTGACAAATTTTTGTATACTAAGATGCAGAGCTGTCATGCGTGCAAGCTGACCCGGACATCCGGTTATCAAAAAAGAAGAAGAAAAGAAACGGAGCTGTCAGCTTAGTGTCTTTATCTGACAAAACATAGTAACTTTGTCATGTCCAGCATGTCTGGATTATTTTGCCATTCTATCATTTCTTTATTTTCTTAGTGGTTTTTCCATCTGTTGACATGGTTAGGGATCTTCTGTCCATCTTCTATGCCTTTTAAACATGGACTGCCTTGCTACTAAAATTAATGTGTTAGTGACTATCAATAAATGATTGCCAGTACCAGTGGACTCTGGAGATCCACGGGCGAGCAACATATGCGATTGCATGTAATTGTCTGTCTGTGCACTAATTGCAGAGCTATTCTAATGGTCTAGAATAATGGTAATTGTGCCCCTTTATCATATCATTTACAATTGTACATTTCCAGACATGTGCTATCGTGTGTTTTTAGGGTCCCGTTGCATTGATAGTTGACACATCCAAACTGTCTTTCATATGTTGCTTTTTCTACCAAAACCAGGACCTTGCCCTTCCATCCTTCGTTCTCCATGTGTCTAATTTTATTTAAACCTGATGGCATTTCAGGTTATGGAACCATCTACAGGTGCTTCTGGGCACCCGACCGATGGTCATATCCATCATCCCATGCCATCTGGAGAAACTTGTCCTGCTACAGGCCCATTACCAACGGCACCCCAGCACAAGGCCCGCATGCGGTGGACGCCAGAACATCATGAAGCCTTTGTGGAAGCTGTCAATAAGCTTGGTGGTAGTGAACGTGAGTTTCCTTCTCACGTGTATTTTATTTTCTCTCTCATTTATGTAGTTTGAGTCACCAGGTGTAGTTCTGAATCTTCTGATTGTGTTGACTCGTGATCTTGACTCATAGGAGCTACGCCGAAGTGTGTCCTGAAGCTCATGAATGTTGAAGGCCTGACAATCTATCACGTAAAAAGCCATCTCCAGGCATGGATAATCTTGTTCGCATTTTCATTGTAAAATTGGTTCAATGTCTCTCAACTTCATTGACTAACCTTTTCTTAAATTTCAGAAGTATAGAACAGCCAGATACAAACCAGAGTCACCAGAAGGTACCAGTCTATTTCCTTTTCTTCTTTGTCATGTAGAAGGAATCCTTTCTGTTTCTTCATATTCTGATCTACATTTTATACCACTAAAGTCGTGCCTCATAAGTCATAACTCATAAGGCACTGTAACAGTTATCAGGATCAACTTCGCATTGGCACATATTGATTTATCATGGTTCTTTTTTTTGTTTTTTGGAATCTGCTCCTTATGTGAGAAGTGCTGAAGGAAATAATTTGAAGATACAGTGAACCATAATATTGACCTCTTTTTTCCCCTTTTGGGTCGGGGTAGGTGGAGTGGGTTTGGTAGCGTTAATCCTGTGACTGCACCTTGGTGTCTTTATTAATTCTTAGCACTCCTAGTTTTGCCAGTTGAATGGACCAGTGTAAAGTGACTGCTTTATCTCTACGTACTGCAGGGAGGCCTGAGAAAAAGCTGGCTCCTCTCGAGGAGATCACATCTCTGGATTTGAAAAAGTAAGTTTGTCTGTCTTTCTTTACCAGGAATATCGTGTTGGAAACATACTACAAACTTTGGTATACTTGTATAGTTGTATTGGAGGAGCTTACTGCGTCTTCTATGCAAAAAACTAACCAGCTTAATTTCCAGTTTTTACTGCATGATTCTCGTCAATAATTACTATCTACTTTTTTGGCCAAAGATGAGAATGAGATTTTTACTTATTCCCATTAAGTAACGTACACGATTCGTGCAGTGGATTCTACATCCTGATCGAGAATGACAAATTTTAAAGGGGACATGCAATTCATGAGTTTGAATCAAAATTCAATAACATTATTTCCTTATTTGCCACCGCTTTTTCTCACTTTCGAATACATTTATAGCTTGAAAAGTTGCAAACTTTTTGCTTTGATTTCTATTTGGACATCCCCAAAGGAGAGAATGACCAAGAAATCGGGACGGAGGGAGTAATGTAATACAGCAGGGATCCAACGACAGGTTTTCTAAAATTTTCATAGTTATGGGTGTATGATTTGAGGAATATGACTAATCAGTTTATCAGCTTATGGGTGAAGAATGAGAGTCGTAGTTCATACTGAGATCTAGGGGTTATATCAAATGGATCATCAACAATGAAATTGAGAAAATAGATGACCCCTTGGAATCAGAAATGTCAAAGGAAGATTTTCCCAAATCGCATATACAAATGTACTAGTCCTCACAAGTCACAACACGTGCACAAACAATTTCATTGTCGTCTTTACAGCTTTGAGCGGCCGTGCTAGTTAATTCCCCCTATTACTGACTTGACCATATGCCAACTTGCTGATATCATGGTGTGAGAATCGGTCCATTTTCCTTTGGCCACACCGTAAGGGACAAGGTCTACACCCTCTTACATAGTCTGTTGTAACCTAAACTCAGTTGGGGGAAAGTTATAGTATTGTTTGGCATAAACGAAGTGAGAATTTAATTTGTCCCCCGTCATATATGTTACACGGTTTTGTTAACCACCAAAATGTGTATGGAAGTTCTAACTTGTTTGGCATTGTATGCAATCCACCAATAGTTCAAACACATTTGACGGATATTAATGCATATCTATACACCTTTCACAACTATTGATGCACTTTTTACACATTAACCACCGCCCTGACTCTGTTCATTAGCATGTTCCAACTTTCTTTTGAGTTCAGTTGCTGGAATGAGATGTATGATTTTCTATTAAATTTCTAGCTCTGCCCCCTTGTACAGTACCTTATGTTTCTTTTTATCCCAACTTGAACTGAACCATACTTCCAATTTTCTTACAGTCGGAGTGTAGGGATTACTGAGGCATTGAAATTGCAGATGGAAGTTCAGAAACAACTTCACGAACAACTCGAGGTATGCCTTAGACATTGCGATATTGATTTTATTATTTGGTATTTGCTTCTCAACTTGAGGTATTTCTTTTGCGTCCTGAAAGGAAAATGAAAAAAAGGCTTATATCTGCTTTAGAAGTATAAAAATGCCGGTAAGGATTATGTCACAGTATTTCGGATGACTGAAAGGAATATATTTGATTTAGAAGCACAATTATTTTTCAACATTCTTTATGCTATAGGTTTTTCTAGGTGTGGAATATTTCAGTTCCGCACGAAGTATTTTCTCTCTCTAGACTCTTTCCCACTTCTCTCTTAACTTTTTCTAGTAGGGTTTTGAGTGGGAGTACAATCTCCCCCTCCCCCTCCGCTCCTCTGGCTGTCCACCCCCACCTCCATCTCGTCGCCTTTTCGAAACCCCACCATCTCTCTGTCTCCATCTACCATCTCTCTCCCTCGACTCCGTTCAACATCTCCGGTGGGGTCAGATTTGACAATGTATTGCAAGGGTGGCTTGGTTTTGGCTCTTCCTTTGGCGAATAAGTTGCCAGTCCGACTCGGTGCTTTCGACAACATAGAATGGGTATTCTCTCTTTTCTTTTTTGCGTTATTATCTGTATTTCTCCCCCTAGTGGAGTTTCTTTCTTTCTCTTCGTGGAACTTCCTCACCCCTTTGTGGGTGGGTAGTCGATTTCATTTGGGCTTTTTAATTTCTATGTTTTGGGCTGGGTTTCCTTAAGGATGCTCTATTATCACATCTGTGACTCGCACTATATCCGAACTTGTTTTTCGGTCTGCTTATCACCATGTCATTTTGAGCCTGCAATATGCATGTGCTCGTTCGTGTCTAGATGATCAGTAGTTTTGGTTCATTCCAGTTTTATGTCATTAAAGTAATGCCTTCGGGCTTTGAAGGAAATTTGCCATGTCCAGAAAAAAAAAAAAAGAAGAAGAAGAATTTGAATCTTGGTTCTCCAAAGATTTGAATCCTGGCATAATTCCTTAGGTTTGCTTGTATCAATGTTATGCTACATTGTTGCCAATCGAATTGAATCTTTGTGTTTTTTTTTTTTTGGGTGGGGGGGACTGAATGTATAGACTATACATGTATACAGAGGATTATTTTTTGTTAGTAGTTAATTAGTTAATTCTAAAGCACGTATATTTTCCTTCAGATCCAGAGAAATTTGCAGTTGCAAATTGAAGAACAGGGAAGGTACCTACAAATGATGTTTGAAAAACAGAAGAAGATGGATGATGAAAGGTTGAAAGCATCCTCCTCCAATCCCAATGAATCACCTGCTCCATTACCAACTAAAGTGGTGCAGCCTTCCCTTCCTGCTGAGGATTTAACGGCTTTGGAGCAGGATAATGTCAAGACCGGAAGCGGCAGAACTAGTGCAACCACGGCACTGGAAGAAATTCCTCATTATCCCGATTCTAGGGGGTCCAGTCCTCGACCTACAAAGCGTGCTAGAGAAGATTAAATGGAAATCAGACAACTTAACTGGCATCTTCATTTGAATCTGTGAATATGCAAATCGTCCCGTTAGTACTACGTTATACCAATTTTCCTTTCCTGAATTGCTGCTGTTGGGTTAGTAGAATGATTGTTCTGCAAAACTGGACAAAACTGCTTTGTACAAAACTCCTTTGCAATTATACTATATACCAGTTTGCAATTATTCAAAGAATTCTGTTTCATTTTATGCCTTTCTATGTACTTAATATGACAAAGGAGATTTTGAATATGCTCGAAAAGTATTATTTGTCCAAATCAACATCATCGAGAGATGACCGCCCATCTTAGATCCCAACCCGAGTTCTTGCTCCTCTATCGCAAGAATGAATGTGGCGAGATGGGTGTGGGGGAAAGACAGCGGGAACGTGGAAGAATGAAAAGGCCATGGACGAGGATGGTGGTTGATAGAGGAAGATGGGTGTGGGGGAAAGACAGCGGGAACGTTTGAAGAATGAAAAGGCCATGGACGAGGATGGTGGTTGATAGAGGAAGAACGAACAGAATCGTATTTTTTTGGTTTTGTCGTCGTTTTTGTTTTCTTTGTGAATTTTTTCTATAAATCAATGTCCAAACAGTCAAAACACATGAGGGCATTCCTCACATTTTTTGATGGGGGTTGCAAAATGTTGCCCCTCGCGTGTAGACAACCTTAAAACGTCAGGGATCGTCTGTCTAAATTCTGTGGTTACAAAAAATGAACTTGCTGCTCTTTTATGACCATACTACAAATCAATGAATCGGTAGAGATAAAAAATTCCGGTACAAGAGAAAGGTATCTAATCCAGGAGCATAAACAACCTGTGTCCAATTCTGAAGCATGGCAATCACATTATAAAAGGAAGTCAACTCAATAAGCATAAATCACCGGTGTCCCAAAACGCATTAAAAGATGGAATAAACATGGTAGTTGTCCTCCTATGATTAAAAAGTTAATAAATTTCTCTTTTAGAAGTGATGGTGAACAAATTTACTTATGTTCCACTTTCACTAAACCAGGAAACTTGTGTAAGGTCCAGAGCCACCAAATCGGTTTCCAATTACAACATTTTCTCAGCACTCAGATCGATTCGGGTGTCAAACTGGTCAATATCTGTCCTGCTTTGCTATCTTGCACTCCTAAGAATTGAGACCTACAGAAAAAGAAACAAGAAATAAACACCATGATAATAATTGACAAATTATAAACGTGCGTATGTGATAAGATAAAGAACATAGAAGCAATGATGAGTAGAGTAGCTTAGCTACTTGATCTTAGAAGCATATCCGTGCGAGTGCATATGGTACGCTATGAATTCTAAAGCAGGTTTTTGGATGACCTGCGAGTATGTTCACAGAGCAATTCAATGCAAGTATGGTTTTTCCTAACTGGAAAGGTAGAAAAACTAGGTCCGAAGGACTGCAGCAAAAAAGAGCATTGCGAGGTGTAAACAAAGACTGAGAGTTGAGAGACGAGATGAACATAGCCAACGTCAGGTGAGTAACTATGAGATAAACAAGGGAAAAGATAATAGAAGAAAGCAAAAGGATAAACTGAAAAGGAAAAGCATCAACTGAGAATCATAACCATATGGCCATTATGAAATGCTCTCCACTCCTGTGCGTTTATGAAACCACAATAAGCTCTTCCATGAAACATATGTACATCTAACAGATGCAAGAACACTCCATGCGGTAAATAATACCAAAGGATTAATAGATCATTCGGCAAATTAATGATATCTGCATGGACCAACTGAATTCATGGTTGGTCTAACTAAAGAAACAAACTAAACTTGGGTCTATCCATAGAGCTTCCAAAGTAACCTATTCCAAAAGCCAGGGAACTGTAGGCAGCTGCCATCTCTACAGCCTTCAGGTTAGGTGGAATTCCAGGAAGCTAAATAGCAACAAACGATTACTAATTTGTTTTTATATTTTTTCCTTTCCATAAATCATAACGGTTGAGGACTAGAAGCAACATTTACAGGAGCCTCAGCTTGAACAATTAGAACTCCAGCACTTTTATCCATACAATGTTGGCTTTGTCTTTTATGACAGGCCGCAAAACTTTCACACAAGCAGAGGCTGGACCTGCCTGTGAACTGAGCAACAAAGATAATGTTGTTTAAAAAAAAAATCGGTCATAACACATGGAAAAGAGAAAAAGAAGAATAAAGCACCATACGATAATCAGCAAAATACCAACAGAAAAAAGCTAGCAATACATGAAAAACTTAGAGAAGAGTCTAAGCTTTTGATTCATAACTTTTAGCAGGGAAAGATAGTCGAGATCCAACAGTTGGTCAAATTGATCTGACTTGAGAAAAGAGCAATGTTGACTCGTATTAGACATTTCAGTACAAGAAAGATGTTTCTATTCGAGATCCAACAGTTGGTCAAATTGATCTGACTTGAGAAAAGAGCAGTGTTGACTCGTATTAGACATCTTAGTACGAGAAAGATGTTTCTATGCGGTACAACAAAACATTGGAGCACAAGTGTTGTTTGGTGAGCTGGTCTCCTGAATTCATCTTACACGAGGTAGGGGTTTTAACTTCAAAGCGAGTATCTACTCCCCCCTGATTACCATCCCTACACTCAACTTCCGTCTACTTATATTACATAGTTAATAAGGCTCTCAATACACAAATCAATTATACGGGAATTTAAGTTGGTAACCTGTTTGGAAAACACGTGTAACAAGCAAGTGTACCCTTGCATACAAAGAAGCAATTCCTTCTTCTATACTTTTCCCCCCCACCCTTTGAACACCTTGAGTGCACATGAGTTAAATCCCCTTCCAAGTTTCTACTGGATTTGCTTCCTGTAAAGGGCAGTCAAAAGGAAAACAACACTAGCACAACAAACAGTGCAAGCAACCTATTGAGGGTAACAGAGTGACTACCTTGTTAGTAGTTAACATAAATGTCCCAGAAAATGGTAACCACTAACTTTGATGGTCTCCTGATAGTTTCTCCTTCACGAAAGCCAGTAGAACTCCACACCCCTACTAGCTACCACATGCCTGCGAAACCTGACCCAAACTAAGTTACTTACAGTTGAGGCACTTCTAGCAGACCTACCGATGATTGGTCTATAGGGGTCCTGCATCCCGTTCCTAATGATGGAATGGAACATTTGACCAGAAGTCCTTGTTGCAAAAGTAGGGACCTGCACGAATTGAAATCCCAATATCTATGGCTCTAGCAAAGGGATTAATCTTCTTACTAGAGTCTTTTCTTCCTTGCCTCAAAATTCCAGAAATCTTATAATGTTAGAGATAATCCCAACAAATTGGCCAGTGTTAGATCATAACAAGAAAACAGATGTGACTTAAAGTGAAAATATAACTCAGTAGGCAATATCGGATCTTTCTAAGATGTGGTATATGTTTTATTTTTGTTACTTATCTGCTAGCCTGCTAGGTATGTCACCTAAGATAATACTCTGTACAAAAAGAAGTAAAAAAAATGTTTTGAACAACTGAGGATACGTACAGTGACAACGAGACACAACACTCATGAGCAGCAAATCCTTTTATTAAATACTCTCCAGCACCACTAACACAAACACCAACTAAAAGATTTCTGTGCCTGTTATCCCCATTATTGTGCATTCAATTCCACCCATTTGCCTCTCCATGTATGAGACAGATCACACGACACACTTTTTGGCCCATTTCCTAATAGCTTAAACTTTAGAACAATAGGTCATCAACACAATATAGCACATCTCCAATCTCCAGAGTTCGCCAGAAACACATAAAATGTCTTTACTCGGACAACGTTGAAACTTCAACTGCTCATAATTCCTATTTATCTTCATAACTCCAAAGTCAGGGCCACGATATATGATAAGAGATCTAAATCCGGATGCAAAAGTTATATCATCAAATACTGTGAATGCTGACATAAAGAGCTACTTCCGTAAGGATTCAAAGACAAAAACAGAGGAGTGATCATATGTGGGAGGTACCTCCCCAGCAGTGATGACCCCAACATTTGTTCCTTTGCCAACAAAGCAGCAACTTGGCTGGCATTCCGTACACCTGCTAATTATTAACTTCACAGAAAATGCATAACACAAAATGAAAATGGAATTCCAACAAAATTCGTAAAACCAAAGATGCAAAGAAACAACAGTTCACATCATAAAAGCATGATGGATTATTTCAGTGATGACCCATTAATTATGCTTTTGGATTACGTGGCACTCCAACAGCCCCAAATGCTCCAGAATTACCATCCATGATACTGGAATCACATTCCACATGACCATCTTCAGTCAAACTTTTGGATTACCTGGTAAGTTTTTTTTTTTTTTTTTATCGGCAAATAAAGTACATAGTGTTGCAAACAAGTCACCAAACTGATCATATCCAACTTATATGATTCAAAACAAAATCCATTCCAGTCTCATTTTGCTGATTAGAGCAATTCATTTAGTAGCATTGGCTTGCAAAATTATCCTTGTTAAAAATCATGTTAATTGAATCTTGATAATTGGCTGGTCATAGTAGATTATCGTGAAAGAAATGGACAGTTAAAAGACTTAAACTCTGTGGGAGGCGCTTCCCGGAATGGCCCCTTTTGGTCGTCCCGATGCGTACGGATGGGTGATGCGCCGGTTGGACCTTCTCTTGGACCTGAGCCGCCCGTCCTGAGCGTACCTGCACAAGTGAACAACTTCGTGAGCGCCAAGCCCGGACGGTGGTTGTCCGGGAAGGCGCTCCGACGGTCAAGTCAGACGCCGGAAATAGATATTTAGTCATCTAGAGAGAGACAGTTCTCAGAGTATTCAATGCCAGAGAGACCTCCTTAATGAGGTAGGTAAGGATCGTATTTATAGGCCAAGGAGGGCGTGCCTCCCACGCTCCTCGTACGGATATCTCGCACCGTCCGTACCTAAGATGACGCTTGGCGTGTTACGAACATCTGCATCGATGCAGTGCTTCGGCCGACGTCACTCCTAACACATCGGAGGCAGGGCCGGCCCTGAGCATAGGCTGACCAAGCCGTCGCTTAGGGCCCCCACTTTCGGCCCCCAAAAAAGGGCCCCGAAGGAAAAATGTATATATATTACATGCGGCGAAATTCTACACAAGGGCCCTTGTGGTGCAGTGGTAGGAAGGAAACATTGGAAACCTTCGGTCACTGGTTCAAGCCTTGTAAACTGCTTTTGAGTCCTTTTTTTTGTGTTACAAAGTACAAATGCTGTTGAAATAGCAGATTTTGTTTAGGGAAAAAAAATTGAGAGGCTACTTAAAATAGTGGCTTGGGTGAGTTTCCCATTCTTAGCACCCATGTTTTTGCATTTCATGATTTTCCATTTCTAAAAGTATCAGAGGTGCTACTTATTTTTTTCTTGTTTTGGTCTCCACCACCCCATAAAAGGATTTTTATGCAAAAATGACTTTTAGCTAATTACAAACAAAGTGACTTCTAGCACTTTTAGGCAAAAATGACTTTTAGCAGTGGGTGCTAAAAATGGAAAACTCCCCGTAAGAGTGCCACACCAATTTAATTGGAAGGGCCCCATATTGTAATTTTGCTTAGGGCCCCATAATTCTCAGGGCCGAGCCTGATCGGAGGGTCAGCTGTTCTGGGAGTGCTCCCCGGTCAACCACGTGGTCCTGCAGGCAAAGCTTGCAGGGTAGTTGACTGCCACCATAAATGCTCCATGCAGGGCATCAGGCACGCCTGATGCCGAATCCTTTTCGTACCGTCCGAACGCTCCCGAGCCGACGTCAAACGACTCGGCGTAAGAGGAGTTCGGTTGAAGGCAACCTGCCCGGCCGAGAGGGCGGCCAGATCCATCGATCCGAGTGCAGGTCCACCGCGGACCGTCCTCCTCGGTGGGCCTCCGAGAGCCCTACATCTTGGGCCTCCCGGACTGGTTGATGATGGGGTTCCGCTCCGTCGCGGCGCTCGCCCATGTCCCTGTGGGATGATTCTTCCTTGTGCATTCCATTCGCAGCGGAGCTCGCTGCGCCGGCCCCACCCTGGTTCCTTTTCTCCAAGGGGTGGGCACCTAGTTGTGCGCCCCCCTCCCATTGAGGGGATGCACCATACGAGCCCTTTCGGACCCGGCCGCTACAAACTCATTCAAAACGAACCGATGACCCACCCATCAACTTTATTTGTAACATACAAAAGTTAAAAATCAACGCCAATGATGGATGACTCGAATTACCGAAATAAGACTGAGACTCCTTTTGAACAACCTACCACAAAGAGAGTGAACAACAACTTGAGTCCAGAAGATCAAAGAAAACAACATGAGTTCTAAATGACAATATAAAGATCATGAAACCTAGAACAAACTGAAAAACAAAATAGTGAGGGTCAAGCCTTGTACCAAAAAAGGATATCAAGGAAACAACGAAATGACATTTTTACTTCTTTTGAGTTCCAATCATTTCCCCCAAATTTACGGTTCTATAAATTAATCTAGGAGGGAATGAAAAAATAGAATAGGAACAAAAATACAAAGAAATGTCAAACGCAGAGTAAATACAGTATAAATTTTTTACTTTCCTCTATAGAATCTATTCTTTATCCATCTATATAATAAATAAATAAAATCAGGGTACATCTCGAAACACTTAGATGGATAAAAATATGGAGTGTATCACTTGCTGTAGTAGTGCCCACAGTAGCTGCAAGTCTTTTTTTTTTTTTTTTCATTTTCAAAAAAAGACCTGCAGCTACTAATGCACTAGAAACTAGAAAGAGAGGAACACCCCCACACTCCCACTTTCTCACTGCTAAAAGGCCCCTCTGAGGCTCTGATCACAACCTGGCGTATATTTGGTGTGCATCAAATAGTGTGGTCTCATTTCTTGACCTCGGCCACATACAATTAGAACTAAATTAAGATCATCTTGATCTATTACCACTTAATTAGGATAATGTTCATGTATTAGCACTAAGTTAGAATTCCATAAACTAATTACAAGTGAATTAGCAATAAATTCAAGCTTCTAATGAACCATTTTACCACTGAATTTGCATAAATACAAGCATACATACACACACATATACATACTCAAGTACAATGTGATATATACCAACATACATGCACGTATAACTGTACTTACATATACATATGTACATCAACACATACGACGAAGAGAGAGAGAGCAGAGCAGAGACTTACGATAGAGAGGAAGCGCTGTAGCCATATTCGATTTTCTCCACTCCTTTTTTCCGATTGGCAACAACTCCACGTTAAAGGAGGGTTTTTTTCTGTAAAAATATATATTCCACGTTATGCCACAGGGTGAACCTGTGGCATGCCCCCAAAACGACCTCGTTTGGTTTCTGCGAAACTATATATTCCACGTCATGCCACAGGTTGAACCTGTGGCATGCCCCCAAAACGACGCTGTTTACTTTAAAGAACTCTTTGGATACCACAAAGACGATTTCTATTTATGTCAACTATTAATTAATGATCCGAGACATTATTCTTGTAGAAATTATTGTAACAAATATAATGTACGAATATCTCGTAAATAAATTACATATGAGTACTTAATCTAAATGCATTTTTATTTCTTAAAATGGACGTGAATACATTGAATCATCTCCCGTTCCATATCAACAACTCTTGTGGAACTTTAAGTATGCTTTCTGTCTATCTCAGTGATATTTTAATGATCGGAGACATTCATATTTTAAAACGCAAAAAAACATTAATCATGTAAAAATTTCACATTAATTGAAAATGAATTAATACATAATCTTAATGAATTTCTATTTCTTAAAATAGGTTTAGCTACGCTGAATCAGAACCATAATAACCGGTTTCACATATCGCGTTTCCTATAAACCGACGTCGTCGAAACGAAAACGAAGCTCTGGTCAATCAGAATACGTCGTCGTCGTCAAACTTGTACCTTTCCCGTCCGATCAGAATCATCTCCGACAACGGTCCGTTTTATGCTAAAGGATCAGTAATCTCTCCATTAGATGTTCTTCGTAAGCTTCTTTGATTCGCCAAACTTGGATTGCATTGATGTAGTTATGCATATAGTGATATTACCGATATACACTTTGCACTGCATATACAACTGTATATATTCATCTGTTTCTATTTGCCGATAAAAGTAATTACACGGATGTATGGCTGAAACTATGTGTAATGTTTCTGTGATTTGTAGGTTTAACTGACGTCAATTCGATTCGATAATGTCATGTTTTAAGTGTTTGTCCAACATTTTTTTGTGTGGTGCCGGGCTATGTTACGTGGATCCGTCATTTTACCCGTGTCGATGTGTCTGACACGAATATCCATTTTGGACCCTCGGATACTGCAGTTGTTATAATATTTACGGAAAAAGAAATCAAAATAGCTAGAAAAGCGATATTTCTAGTCTTTCACATGGGTTGAAAATTGCAAAAATTCTAGTCTTTCACATGGGTTGAAAATTGCAAAAACATATTTTTCTTAACCCCTTCTTGTTTAAATACGTTAACGATACATAATCTAACAAATTTATATAATCTATACTACAAACAAGTGTTTAGGATGTGTCCCTGTACCCGCACCCAATTAGGGGACACATATCTCAGTATCCTACGATTTAAGTTTAAGAAGGTCTGACGCTTCGACTCGCACCCGCTCCCGATACGCGCACCCGAGTCAGTGTAACATAGGTGCCAGGTGTTAGATTTAAGGCCAACTAGAGTTTGTGAATATGCTTAGAAGGTGTTGAAATTGTGATATCGGTTAGAAAATCCAAGATGAGAGATATGGACTTTGCATGTAGTTTGCAGCAGTTAAACTTGTTTCATAGCAGTGAGGTTACAACTAGCTGGACTTCAGAGACCTTGTTATTCAGATTTGAAGTTTAGGCACAGAGATTTCAATTGTAATTTTCTTTCTAAGTCAAAGGCTTGTCTCAAAAGCTTACGGGAGGAAGAAGTTGAAGAGAATAGTTTTCTCAACCACTAACAGCAGTATCCATCCAACTATCCAAGTATAATTGTTAAAGGAGAATATGGTAGCCGTTTGTTGGGTTATAATTCGCTTGGATCTTTGACTTGAGATTTTGTTAGTGTTTTTAAGGCTTCAAGGGGAGTAGTCAGATTGCGGTGTCAGGGTGATGATTCTGTAGGCTGTAGCTTATGTTGATCAGTTGATGATACTGAGGTAGAATTCGATGATAAAGAAGAGACTAGTATTTAGTCCAGATTTGAATGATTCAGGGGAAGAGGCAGGGGATGGAGAAGTCAAGGAGGGACCTACTTTGGATGATTTGAGGGAATTGTTGCAGAAGGCAACTGAGGAATTAGAGTTAGCAAAGCGAAACAGTTCCATGTTTGAGGAAAAGGCTCAGAGAATATCAGAAGCTGCTATAGCTTTAAAAGATGAAGAAGAAAATGCTTGGGACAATGTTTATTTTACCCGCCATACCATCCAAGAGATTTTGAATGAAGAAACTGTTGCTAAAGAAGCTGTTCAGAAAGCAACAACAACCCTTTCTTTGGCCGAAGCGAACCTTCACGTGGCAATGGAGTTAGTAGAAACTGCAAAAAGAAGAAATGATTCACCTGAAGCTTCGAGTGAGGGTGATTCAAAACATGAAAGTGGAGGGGAAGACATGAGTATTTGAGAGAAAGTGGAGGAAGCACTCTTCGTTGCTCAAGATGTGGTGAAAGAATGTAGAGCTACTTTGGAAAAATGTGAGGAAAGCTGAGACAGTTGCAAAGCAGAAAAGAGGAGTTGCAAAAGGAAGTGGACAGTCTAAATGATGTTACAGAGAAGGCACAAGTGGATGCTTTGAAAGCAGATGAAGATTTGGCGAATGTGATGCTCTTAGCAGAGCAAGCTGTTGCTTTTGAACTTGAGGCTGCACAACGTGTGAGTGATGCAGAGATTACCTTATGAAGAGCAGAAAAAGATCAGATTGTTCCTCATTTTGATGATGATGAGGAGTTGGTTGAGGATAGAAAGGTGAGTCAGGGAAATACTGGCGATATCGTTGTTGAAACAGTGACAGAGTTATACCTATCGAGTGAACTTCTTCAGTTAGCGAGCGATTAATAGGTAGCCAGTATGATGGACCTGGCCAGATTATTGAAGAGACAAGTTTATCTTCTGATTTGGCTCATGGTAAGGGAGAATTAAATTCAGAATCATCAAAGGACACCAAAATTGAGTCAGAAAACGCAAAGAACTTGGCTCAAACAGCGGAACACGACTTACAGAAGGATTTAACGAAGGACGGTGCCCTATTTAATTCTTCAAAACCATTATTGAAGAAATCTTCTCGTTTCTTCTCTGCATCTTTTTTCTATTCAGATGTTACCCAGTTCACACCAGCATCCCTTTTCCATGATCTTATTGAGTCGGCAAGGAAACAATTGCCTAAGTTCGTTCTTGGGTCATTTCTCATTGCAGCTGGGTATGCAATATCTTAAAAGATGATACTTCTGTGTATGCTTCCTTTTTGTTATGTTGTTATGACATGCACTTCCCCGAAATATGATACAAAGTCTGCCCTCCTTGATGTACTACAGGATTGCCTTCTATTGCAAGAGGGTAGACAGGATTAGCCAGCTATTTCTACAGCCAGACATCATTACCACTAGTATCGACGAAGTCTCATCAAATGCAAAGCCTTTGGTTCGTCGAATGCACAAAATTCCCAAGAGACTCAAGAAACTAATAGCGATGATTCCGCATCAAGAGGCATGTGCTGGAATTCCCTAAGTTACTCTACTTTGCACTCAAAACCTAGTATTCCACGGTTTTTATGTGTTAAACATCCAATATAAATATATATATTTTACGATTTGGTCTATGTAATAAAGCAATCCTTTTTCATTTGCAGGTAACTGAGGAGGAAACTTCTCTCTTTGACGTGTTGTGGTTGCTTCTTGCAAGTCATATTTGTGCCTATGTTCCAGAAAATCCCAGGAGGTAACTGAATCTCAGATTTGTTTGCAGTTGGGAACATTCTTCTTTAGTTTTCAATGGTTGCATCATATGGCATGCTTTCTTGTTTGGGTTCATTAGGTATATTTAATTCAAGATTTCACTCCTTTAATGTCTCAATGCAGTAGCAGATAATCATAAACTTGGGATGATAGATAGAGGATTTTTATAGTTAGCCTGTCGTAATCTTGTTCTAGAAGTAGAGCTTCAAGTTTAGGATTATAATCTAATGGATTTGACACCAACAATCATGCTGTTCCTGGACTCGGCCATCATCTGCATATACATTTGTTCTGTTCATTTCATTTGAATTTTGATGCTTGTTTCGTTGACGTCGTGTCTTTTGTTTATTTGCAATTTTTAGGCAGTCCTGTTCTTGGATATTTGGCTGCTGGCATCTTGATTGGACCTTATGGTCTCTCTATTATTCATAATGTACATGGAACAAAGGCGATAGCTGAGTTTGAAGTTGTTTTCTTGCTATTTAATATAGGCCTGGAGGTAGAATCATAAAATCTTGGATTCTTCTTCTTTTGGACAGTTATTTCTTTGCACATTCAATCTGCCCATTTCAAAATCTGAGCATTACGTCTTCGTCATGCAGCTTCCTGTTGAAAGACTAAGTTCTATGTTGAAATTATATGTTTTTGGTTTGGGCTCTGCTCAGGTGAGTGGATTATTTTCCAAATATTGCCACTCCTTGTTTGCCTCAATCCAGCACTTTTTACATGCAATTGATCTAATGTGCCTAACAAATGCAGGTCTTGGTGACAGCAGTGGTGGCTGGCATACTGGCTCGCTTTATTGCTGGGCAGCCAGTCCTGCTGCACTCATCATTGGGAATGGCCTGGCATTATCTTCCGCTGCTGTTGTCCTTCAGGTAAAAGCAATGACTTATGAGCAACTTTTCGGTTAAATGAATCTTGCTCTAGTAAGGATTGGTGGTAAAATATTGTCTTCTACAAAAAGGTGGTCTTGAATCAGTACTTGTTCATTGAGAACAACATTTTGGCTCAAGATAAAGTTCTTCATGGACTAAAAAGAGTTAGTACTTTGAGATGAGGAGGGGATTACGTTTCCTCCTGGGACGTTTCTGGATATTCAGCTATCACAGAGGTGATCAATAATAAGAATTTGGCTATGCAAGATGTAGTTTTCCACATTGTTACTCCAAGCCATGGTTCCCATTCTCTTGTTGTTTGAGCTCATTGTTTTCAGTCAATTCTTTGTTCAAAATATTTTGTCATGACAGTCACCTGGCTGGCTATGACTCGGTACTTTCGAGCTGGCACACATTTGCCATGAGAAGATCTTTAGTTTACCACAAGTGCTGGCCCCGATATTTGGATTGCCCAAACCCAACCCTAACTTGGTTGCCTTCTTAATATTAAGTCATAGAAAATTAAAAGAAATATTTTTCAAAAAAATTCAAGAGTTATTTTTGAGGCCTGGAGCAAACTCCCAATAATTTTTTTTTGAACAGAAACTCCCAATATTTGGCTCTCTATATCTCTCTATATTTTTAAGAGTCCTTTTAAAATATTAAAAAATTATGAAAAATTCAAACTAAAAAGATACAATTATAAAAGATAAACGCAAAAAGAATATAATACTTTTTTTTAAGAAAATTAGAAAGTATTCTCATAATTTAACTATGATTTCTGTGAAAAACTAATAAATTGTGTAACTAATAAATTACAAATCTAGGGTTTATCTATTCTTGCCTGCAGAGCTACATATAGATATAAAACTTATCCAAAAAAATATCCAGAATTTGAAATCAGTGGCTCAGATTCACTTCACTTAGCAACAGATTTCAAATTCTGGGTACGTAACTTTCTGGGTACTTAGCATTTTCCAAAATGAAATAAGTTAAATCTGGCCGAAGCCTCCAAATTGTTTCTCTATCGCTTACACGATATTTTATCAATAGAATTCTTTCTTTTATTAATTTTTTTGATCCCTACAAAATAATGTATGTCTACCCAGTCCTTACTATAAATGTTAGAAGATAGCTCAAAAATGAAACTAAAAACATTAAGTCGATAAAAATCCCTAAATGGCCTAACCTCTAATTTATATGCTAAAGAAAATTGTAGCAATGTGCCCTTAATGTATTCGCCCCTGCTCGTGCTAATTTTGTAACGTAGTTCAGCCTAAGTGTCTAAATGTTTTATTTCCAAGCTAACCAAAACAGCAAACCAAAATGGAGTTTTAATCGTTGCAGATATACGGTCTCATCATCCTTTCTACTATCAATTTCAGCTTTCTTGCAAGTGACATACTCCCTCCATCCCGGAAAGTTAGACACTTTCACTATTCCAGCCCTACAAAAAAATTGTCTATATCTTTGAATCCGTAATGTTTTATATAAGCAATATAGATCTCGTTTGATAGATTTCAATTAGTTCTTTTAAACAAAGTTTTGAAAATCACATAAAACATTATGAATTGAAAGATATATGCAATTTAGAAATGACACGCAGTCCCAAAAGTGTCTAACTTTAGAGGACGGAGGGAGTATCGCCTATATTGTTAACAAGATTCTTTGATAAATAATAAAATCATCATTTCCTTTTTTACCATTTTTTTGCAGGACAGTTTAAGAAACATCGTGCCAAGAAGGCGGCGAAGCAGCCATGGAAGTATGCGTAATCGTCTAATGGGTAATGCTTTCTTTGCGTCTGTGTTTTATTACTCTTATATAGGGTTAAGTTTCATTGATATGCTCTCTATATAAATATACATGTGGCAAAGCATGCATTGTTTCATATGAGTTTTAGCTTATGCAGTTGCGAACTCATACTTTTCAGGAGAGACGTTTCGGCTTACGCCCGTAAAGTCGAGCTCTTATTTGCCTCCGTCCTGCTGCATTGTGTGTGTCTATATTATGCATTGAATAAGACTACAGACTTGGTGTTTTAATTTGGAATCCGGTTTGTCCCGGACTTTACATACTTATGTTGGTAATGTAATATTGGTACTGTTGGGTATTTACTTATCTCTCTACTAGAACTTCGGGTACCACTGTGGGTATACATTGTCTTTGTGGGTGTTGTTTTTTGCCATAGCAAGCAGGGTAGCATCTTCGCATCTGATCCTGGAGGATAATTATCGACCATGTTGCTATTCACATAGGGCTCGACTGGCTGGGGTTATATAGGGGTATAAGTTATACCCCTCTTTTTATTCCGGTCCCACAAAACAATATATGGTTTGAGAGCAAAAATACTACCCGGATACCTTAATACCCCTTCCCAAATAATTCCCCTTTATCCCCTTTCCCACTCACTATTTAATAACCCCCCCCCCCCCCCCCCCCATTTTTATTAAGTTGTGTTCCGAAATTCCAAATTTAATTATAATAGCTTCAATTTTGACATTTGAGATTGTTGGCCAAAACGTATCCCGCATCCAATTGGGCCCATAATGTATTATCTAGTCCTTTCATGTGTTATAGTATGTTTAGACTTTATCCATTAGATAATGTTGGTATTTTATCTCACTTGTAGTCAATGTTGTCGAAATTGTACAATTCCCGATTTAATTTGAATCTTTCAAATTGTTAATCATTCGATTCAGTTCGATTAATGCAGTAAACGAGTACAACTGGTACGTAAATTAAAATATGGGCTTTTTTTTTATTTGCAAATTCGGGCTTCAAAATGGGTCGAAACCCACCTAAAAACACTCTGACCAATTAAGTTTTGTCGAAGTTTATTTCAATCTTTAATACTACCTGATTTCATCATCTAGGCCTACGGTTTAGACTGAACTGAGGTACTGTGTTCAACTATTGAGGTGCTCTGCTCTGCGATTTGTTTCTCCAACAGGTTGATCAATTTCGACTCTGCTGTTACTCATGCACCATGTCTATTCAATTACATGCTTTGTTTTGCATATCACTTGTCCTTACACATGTTTGAGTTGTTCTGTGCCCCATGTTATTGTTGTTCTATATGCACAATTGACTTGCACCATGTATGTTGAATTACTTGGCATTAAAGAAAAGTTGTGGGTTAACACCAAGGTGTTGGCAAAGTGGGCATCAGAAATCAATAAGTGCTTGATCATGAGGTCACATGTTTGGATTTCACAGAGGCCAATCATCCCAAATCTTGAAACCACTGAGGATTATGCCCGGTTGTTACCTTCAGGGTCCCGGAATTAGTCGATGTGCGTGCAAGTTGGTCCTGACATCGAATTATTTAAATTTCTATTTCATTTCAATTTTTATGATGGTATTCTCCATCCCTATTTAAGTAGTTGTTTTTGGCTAATTTTTGGCTAATTGTGTCTATGTTTAGATTAAAAAAAGTAAGATATTCTCATAAATTATTTTTTACACCAACTAAAATTTCTACTTGAGATTTCCGAATGGTATAAAAGATTTAACATACTCCCTCCGTCTCAATTTGTTGGTCCCTTTTCACTATTTGGGACCTCTTAAAAAATTGTCTATATTTTCTAATTTATAATAATTTTTATATTCAATATGGATCTTGTTTGATAGATCTCAATTAGTTTTATTATACAAATTTTTTAAAATCCTATTAAACTTTATAGATTGTGAAATATAAACAATTGTTTGAGTGGCACGACTGCCCAAAAGAGTCCAGCAAATTGGGACGGAGTGAGTATTATGAATGAACATATATTATTTTTTCCAACATTGACACCGCTCTCTCAAAGGGCTTACAAATTTTATTATTGTAACGCTATATAACCATTGTTGTATAGAAGATCAGAAATCAGAAAATTTCATTATCTCATTACACTAATGTATAATACTACTCCCTCTGCCCATTTTATAGTGTGTACATTTTCATTTTGGGTTGTCCCTTAATAAGTGTGTGTTTTGAAAAGTTAGTGGGTACATTTCCTATTTTGCCCTTAAAAGTAGATTCCTTTTAAAAAATTAGTGAGTATTATTATATTGATAAGGGTAAGTAATGAAAAGTAGATGTAAAAGTTGATGCGAGAGAAAAATAGTTGCAATTCTCAGCTAACACACTTAGAAAGGGATGAAGGGAGTATTAGTTGCATTATTCCCATTCTAGCACGGCCCGACATATATCGCCATAAATTATGAATTTGATGTGTGACTAAAATTAAATTAAATCAATTAAAACTATGAAAAATGTAAAGAAAGCAAAAATGTAACAATAAAAAATTGCCCAACTTCCCGCTCCCCTTTCTCATGCTCCCTCTTTAAATTCCCACTCCCTTTCCCAATGTTTTCTGTTAATTTCAAAAAGTAAAATAACAAGAAACAAAATTTCAATTTAGAATTTAGAATTGAGGTACTGGAAGCTTTTGGAGGCTCAATACCTTTGTATATGCTCGTTCCATCCCACGAAGATGGTCCTTTATAAAATTACGTGTAATTTTTTAACTCAAATATAATGTGTTTGCCGAAATAATTTTTTCGGCAATATGGATCTTGTTCGATAGGTCTTATTGAAATCTTTCGAATAGTGTACAAAAAATAATAAAAAAACTACTTTAAATACATGTTTTTGTAGGTCAAAAATTGGATATAATTTTGCAGGGATCTTTGTGGGACGGAGGGAATAGTATAGATAGATTGATAAGTAGATTATGGCCAAGAAAAAGGGCAGATTCTCTTCTACGTGAGATACTCCATCCGTCCCAAAAAGTTGGCCCACTAAGAAAAAACGTGCAATTTTAAACACAAAATAAAATACTTTAATTGGTACGTAATTTTCTAATTTCTTCTTGGCACCCGATGTGCCAGAGGCACTGAATGATGTTTCCATTACACTTCCCATAGCCTGGCCTATCTAGAAACACGTGGAGGAGTAAAGCAGAACAACACCAGGCAGCAGCAAAGCTGAAGGGATAAAATGGTCATTTTATCAGGTGCATGGACCAATTTTTTCGTCCATAGTATACATATGATATACGAGTTTTATGCATTAATTTCCATGTTATTTTAAATTATTTATGATGGTTAATTTTGAAAAATACACACATTTTTTACTTAATTTTTCAAATGTGGCTAGTACTTTGGAAGACAGTCCTACTAGGGTACAACATATAAGTGTACACCAAACTCAGATAAAAAAAAAATTATAAGTGTATACTAAATGTACGCCGCTTTCGTATGACTCATTTCGGATTTATACAAATGATCGAAACCGCTCAATATTTTTAATACACATTTTTAAAGGCCATTGTAAAAAAATTAGCTCATTTTAACATCGGTAAGGCTTCGATCAATTATTTCCCAATATAATTGAAAATGCTTAAATAGGCCCGGTCTTTTCCCTGAATAGTCATCAACCCAATTCTAGGTTTGGATGCTATAGTAGTTGGTACAGCTGATGTTGGCAGCTTTCCATGGCTGGTGGAGGAGAGAGAGAGAGCACGGTGTTCAAAGATATTTTCGTAAAATAATGTCCAAACCCTAACATTTGCCCTAGATATCCAGTATCACCCAACGGTCTTTTAATAAAAGGGTTTCAACTGAATGACGTTCATAGATTTGGGAGTTTGTCAAGTTTTGAAGTTTGAAGGGAAGTGAGTGATATAGAATGATAGATGAGGGGTGTCCCCTTTTTAGTACATCTATATAAACAAGGGGTGAAAAAAAAAACGCCGGTGTTTTCGGTCTTCGGTCAGTCTAACCTCAGTCCAAATCGGTTTTGGTTTTGAAACCTAAAAAATAGAATTTTCAGTTCGGACTCGGGTTCCTGAAATTACGCCTGACCTGACATGACCACATAAACGATTAAACCGAGGGTCTAAACAATATAATGAGGGTGTTTGGGAGCCTACTTTTCAGCTTTTTATTTTTAACTTTCTGGCTTTTTGATTTTTTGGATTATGGTCAGAATGACTTTTGAATCTGGGATGAGTGTTTGGGAGAAATATGCAGAATGCATTTTGGGAGAGAGAGATAAGAGAAATCCAGAAGTAGAAATCAAAAAGGAGGTCTCACCCTCTTTCTGCTTTCTAAAGCCAGAAATGGAGAAATGTTTCTGGGAGAAGTTGGTCTCACCCTTGGCTGCCAAACAGCCAAAAATCAAAAAGGAGAAATCAAAAAAATAGAAAAAGAGGCGCCCAAACGGCCTCAATGTAGTCCATCCATCATCTATACTGTCCTCCTAGGGATCACTCTACAAAGGGCAATACCACTTCTAAGAATAGGCAACAATTAATCAGCAACGGAGAAAAGTATTTCTAGACTGCAAATGAACAAACAGGGTGATAATTTTAGAATCTACTGCTTGTGTCTATAAAAGTAGACCCATACTAGTGATGATGTTTTGTGACCATAAATGAATTGAAGTTTTTACTTTATCAGTCTCAATGTGATTAACGTGATGAAAAACAATTTGTTTTTATTTTACATAAATTTACTAGTAGTTTGAGAAATTCATAAAATCAAAATGAAAGTAGATCACCGTTGAAACTTTAAGAGAGGAGAAACAGATCTTTCATTTCATTTCTTTGTATGTCAATTGATTACAGATCTCAAAGGATTTACAAGCTACTATATATACAATCTACTAACCGTCTTTACGGACCAATCAAAAGATAACCACCAAACTAATTAACTGCCTAACAAACTTCCACCTGGAGTGAGCTGGCATTAGGTTGAGATGTGGCTCTGGCACTAGACTGAGCCTTAACTGCACTAGTCACACTTGACTGAGCCTCAACTGCTTGAACCAACCTTAGAGTTACTTGACCAACTAAACAAGTGTAGGTTCAATAAAATAACAATAATTAAACAACCGTGGATTACCTTAAGATTGCACCATATTTATCAGAGCCTTGCATTGATTCTATCCAAACTTGATGTATCGTCCCTCCTCGTTAAAGTAGACTTTTTCCCGCATTCCATCCGTTTGGAGCTGCTGTTAGCTTGAGAACAAATGTAGGATAACGATTGCAACCATGAGACTAATGCGGGTTTCCTTGTAACGTCATCAGATTCTGCAACTTGTGCATATAAGTCATTGAGAATCATGTTCTGGCCTTCTCTGGGTAGTACAGCAACCAGTTGGGCTAATTGCTTCATCAAACTCGGTAGGACCTGTAAAAGGAAGCAGTCATCAATATTTTCACATCCAAACTCAGTGAGGTGTCTGATCATTTCTACAACTGAAGGCAACAGAGATATAAGGGCAAGTTGCGAGATTACATGCTTGCCTTCCCCTTAATCTGCAACGTTCAATTTCATGGGTATACACAAAATCCCGCAAAAAAGCACTTATGAAACGGAGATTTGCACTTTGAACCATATTGCAAAATCAAGCTTTTACAAGAAAAAAGTACAAGGTAACATGAACCAGTTAAAGAGAACACAAGTTATTAGCAGATGCAAAAACAAACCATAAAAATCGTTACCTGTATATCCACAATCGAGAGGAGCCTTAAAAGCAAATCTATAAGTTTTTTACAGGGCTCCAATTCATCTTGCCATTTCTGCCACAAATCATTCTCTTGCGTCATAACTTCACGGCAGAGGTCATGAGCTTTTTCAACAAGACTATGGATAGTGTAAAATATAGATGGACTTCCAGCGGGAAGGTAACGAACCAAGGCAGCAACTCCAGAAGCAATTCCCTCAAAAGAGGTGACTTGAGGATATCCCTATATTTAGTTATTTACATCAACAAACACAATAACCTCCTATTTTTCTATGAATCATGCTCAGAATCAATCAGTATGACATCAAGTAGAGTTTGAGTACCTCCAAGGATCGCTGAATATAATAAAAAACAAGCTGCTCCTTCAGTAAAACTCTGTCATCCTTGTCAAAGTCTTTCCCGGAAGAGATAAATGCAACAAACATTGAATGAGAGGCCCGAGCTACTTTTCCATTAGGATGTCCCATATATCTAATCCAACGCTTATTAAGGAACCCAAATTCAACAAGACATAAATATTAACTCCATAGTAAATCTAGGTTACATATTTAGGTTACATATTAGTAACATATATAGGATACAAGAACATGATTGGCGCAACCACCTTTCTAAATTCAGGGACAGGTAAACATTCAATGCAAGTTGGAATCACCCGGAGGTAAAACAAGATCCGAGAAGTCTGCACCTCATCTTTCCACCATGTGTGTTCTGTTATCTGCGAGCTGGAAGATCCTTCAAACAAAAAATTAGATTCAACTCAGCTGATTGCTAGTAATAACCAACAATGTACCACTAAACCAATATTGTTTGATCAATTCTACTTTTTACATAGTTACTTTGATAAGAACCAATACCGATGACAAATACATACCTGGCTGATTAGTTAAGTCTGAATATGGAGGCATGGATTCCACAAACAAGACGCAAGCTGATTGATTCTCCTGGACAGTAATAACTACGGCTCTAATTGTATCCATGTATTCTGGCAACCGAATCCTCCGGAAATACTCCATGCAAGAAAGCGAAACTAATATCTTAACAGAAATCTCCATCTGCATTTCACTGGAACGCTTTGAATCTAACTTCTGCTTAGTGACAGCCAATGCAAATACTACAACCATAAGAAAAGCAGATTCAGCTATCTTCTCTAAGTCTCCTAGTAACTCATCGTCCCTACCTCGAAGCGTCAAAGCAACTTGCCGATGTCCCAAGTAGGCATCTTGACAGTAGCCCCAAATCAGATTCTCCACCCTATTCTGGCTGTTTTCATCTGCCGAAACGTACTGATTACAGAAAACACCTGTCATGGCACCCGCTTCCTTAAAAGAAGCACTGTCTAGATGTTCTTTGACCTCATTAATCCCTAATTGTGTCAAATTCCCATGTTGCAGGTTAAGAACTTTTTCATACAGAGCTTCTAAGGGAAAGATTTCAGTCAGTAATGCTGAAGCAAGGCACATAAGCAGAGGAGCTCGGAATGACACAGAACCGCTTCTCGCCAAAGCTAAGGAAATGCTTTTTAGGAGAAGACTTTTTTCAGGATTATGACCTGATTTACTCAGACCTCCTGTTTCAGGAATCAAGCCTCTTGCTACAGTTTCAATCTTTTCCTCCGCCGAAATTCTTAATTGCCTCAGAGCATTTGATAAAAATGTACTTGAAACCCTCAGAGCCCCCGCTGCAGCCATGACCGTGGCAAATGAAGCATGATGTGGATTTGAAGTCTCTAAAACATCTTTTGTAAAAACATCAACTCTATCCAAAGAATTTGAATTGATGAAGCTAGATAAAACCCATTCAATCAAATGCAGTATCATAAGCCCATTAGAAACACTACTACAAGGCCCATCTTCCCTAGTCCAAATTCCAAACAGAGTGTCCAGAATTCTGACAAAATAAACATTTCCAGCAGAAGATAGAGCATACCCAATACCCGCAAGAACATTTGGAAGAACATGCTGTTCAGATGAGCCTATCAGTCGGTATTCATCTTCTAATAGCCCACAGAGCAATTCCAAGCACAGGGTTTTGGATTTTTCAGACGCAGAAGATGCAAAAGAAAAGGCACCCAGGAGGACAACTATTTCAGAGAAGAAGGAAGAATTCTTATTAGAATCAAACTGAGTACATAGAAGGTCAGAGAGAACCTTAACAGCCGAATCAATTAGGACAGGAGATGGTTTTGACGATTTCCTGATCCAGATATAAAGAAGCCTGAGAAAGAGGGGGTATGTTTCAGGAGGGAAAGAGACATTTGTGGAGGATAGAATAGAAAGAAGCAGCTTCGCTTGAGGGTCTGCCACATAAAGTGAGGCTTGGGAGTTAAGCAGTGTCTTCAGCGACTGGAGGTGATGGGGACCAAATGATTGATGTTCAAGAGAGTCTCTAAGATTAGACCATGCTTGAATGATGGCTCGGGCGGAAGACGAAGAAGAAGCTTTTGAGACGGTGTTGCTCCTACCACCACTGTTGCTCCTCAGCCATTCTTCAAGGAAAGGGATATGAGCTTGTTTAGCCATATTGTGCTTTCCTGCAAATAGGCAATTAAAACAAGGAAACAGAAAGAATTAGAACTTTAAAACAAATGGAGAAAAGCAACGATTATATCAAACAATATTGTAAGTGATTTCACAATAATAACTGGATGTAGATGGTTAAGCTAAAATGAAGTGATTTCTCTATGATACTAATCAATTAAAACAAGCACTACTAAGATATAATTAAAACATTATAATCGAAACACCCATCCTAAAAGACCAGATACTGTACTAACATGGATAAGAAACGCCTTGAACGGAAAAAGACAACAGCAGTGCTAGGTTGCTAGGTACACAGGCATCAAAGACAGATCCGAATGGCTTTATACAGCCGTCCGATGCACAACATTTGACGGCTGTTAAGCCATCTGTGGTTGGATCTGTGACCGGTGACTGTCTGTAACATTTACGGAAATGACTTCATCAAAAGATTAAGCTAGACTTCATTGTGCTACTAAAGGCCTTGTTCGTTTTGAGTCTTGAGACCGGTTTTCTCAATTATTAATCAATCATTACTCACATTTCCCTCTAATTACTATTTTTAAATATTATTCCCATTTATCTCTCTATCTCTTTCCAATCATTACCCTTATTTCAATTATTGCATTCATTTCTCCCTCCAATCATTACTCAAAAACCAAAACCCAAACCAAACACAACCAAAGAGACTCCACTTGCGCACTGGCAAGCTTCGGTTGACTTGAGATATTACTGTTCACTGCTCCCCTAGGCGCCCAGAAGCGCAAAACTACATACGATGGAATACATACTTAGAGCATCTCCAGGAGACACGGCAAAGCTCCGATCTTGAAAAAATGGCGAGCCAAAATCCTATTTTCGGTTCCCAGCAGCCTTGCTAGCACCTCGCCAATTCCTCCCTGCGCTACAGTACCTCGCCACAGGAGGCGAGGTTTGGCGAGCTCGCCTCTCTCTCTCTCTCTCTCTCTCTCTCTCTCTCTCCGGAAAAACAAGCTCGCCGGAGAAGTGATCCTAAAATCGTTTTGAAGACCAGAGGATTGTAGGTCTCCTTGAGGAGATTTCAAGGGTGTAAGACTCGTTGTCGGCGGAGTCTGCCGGAGCCCGCACCCGCCAGTCAACGAACGCATGAGTCGGAGAGTGAGATCCACTCTCGCACGTGTTGCTCACGTGCCGCAGAGGTTGAAGATGATTCTAAGGTGTTTTTTTTTTTTTTGAGCCAAATGGCTAGGCTATTTGGTAGAGGTGATTTTTATTTTTTGGCTAGCTATATATGGCACTTTTTTAGGGCAAAATGGCTAAATTTTTGTTGACACTGACGGAGATGCTCTTACATACACCACAAGGAATCTGCTGTATATATACTCTCTCAAAATCTTACTAAACGTAAACAATGAGGTGAATTCTAAAGGAGTTACTGATAACCAATTTGGGATAAGGTAGGGTTGGTCATTTCCTCCAACCTGTTCAAATCCAATACTATCCCCGATCCGAACGGATCGTCAATATGGAGATCTGTTTGGAGATTGGATAGGATATGGGGATTTTTATTTTTTTTTTGAAAACGTTTGGGGATCGGGTAGGGGGTGGAGATAGGCATATCCCTACACCGAATCCGTTCCTTGATCTATCCCCGCCCAGCTCCGCCCCGTCCCTGCTTCGCCCCGTCCCCGAATCCCCAAAATATAGGGGTCTATTTATGAGTTATGAAACATATGGGGGGGTCACACTTAATTTTCTCCAAACATATGAAGGTTAATTCGACCTTTTTTGAATTATAGATAAATGGAAATGCTAGTCCGTGGAGTTATTCTTGGGGTGAAGTGCAGGCATCGTTCTGAAATTTGCGTTACACCTTTACCTAATGAGACCTTAGTTGTTGCTTTCTCGTCGAAATCTAGTTGAATTTTAATTATGACACTAGATTTGGGTGATCTGGGAGTGTGTTCGAAAATTTGAGACTGTGTTTGTAAAACTGTTGGCCAGTGCTTCGACATTGTGGAGCAATTTTGAATATCAGATTCCGAATGTTAACCCTTTTTTCTCCCTATTTGTATTCTCCTTTAATCTTATTGAGAAATTACTTTGTATTGTTGGAGCCAGCTGTAGTATATTTACCCTTTGCTAATTACAACCCTAAGGTTGTGTTAACTGTGTGGTGGATATGATGCCAATCAAGCAAAAAATTGAACTCCGCTGCTAATCAAAATACATTGAAGCTTATTTGGATGTGGAATATGTTTCTTATTGGAAATATATGAGTACAAAAAAGTGGGCATTCAATCCAATCAGTGTTGTGCTTTGGATTCTAGTAATCCCTTATATCAAAAAAATGATTGGATCCCCGAATCTTTGTGGGGATCCCCATTCCCCATTTGGAGTGGGGATGGAAATTAAGCCCCGTTGGGGATCGGGTATGGGATGGATATGGAAAAGGAGTTTGGGGACTGGGGGTGGAGATAGTATTCTCCGACCCCATGCCCATCCCTAGGATAAGGGAGCTGTTCACTCAATTTTGCTGAAAACAACACCAAAAGCAACATAAAAAAATGTTAAGAACGAAAACATGCCAAGAGATGATTTTTCCTGTCATTTCTGGTCTCTGGTTGAGACTTGAAAAGGATTTCCCAAAATACTCTCAATCCGTAGCCTCACAAATTCGGCCCAAATTCTCAAACGGTTGCTGAAAAATCCAAACCTTGCTTGCAAACATCAATAAAAAAGCTACAAGACAAAATGATTTCTCATTGAAACAATTTATCAAACAGGTTCAAGGCAAGGACCAAAAATTGGTAATCCAGGTCATTATGCGGCAACACATAGAATCACATATCTCAACAGATAGCAGATCAAAGCTTAAGTGGTCGCCCTTTAAATTTGTTGTATAATTTTCATACCCCTAGTACCTTATCAAGCAGCGACAACCAAAATTCGGCTAAAAATAAACGAGAATAACTGAATCAGGGAAGATAAATTGACACGTCAACAGATATTTTGAGTCCTAATTTCATGGCTTATACCTATGGGGTTAAACCGTTATCACTGGCAATTGAACGGAAGTAGTACCAGAAGCTGTGTGGTGTGTGCCACCCACTTTGTGATAATCTGAAACAGCTCCAAATTCTCTCATAATCGCACTAACACGAAGCAAATCCAAAGAATTTCAATCGAACGAGGTGCAGGAAAGATAATGGAAACCGAGTTCTACTCTTTGGGCGTTTGAGCTTGACGAGTTCGAGTCGGCCGAAAGTCAGAGTGTGTCAAACAATTATGGGAAAAATGGAGAGCGTCCCTAGTTGGAGTAATTTTTTTCTACTCCATTTTAATTGATGGTTTTTTGAATGACATTTTTTTGTAAACGTCCCATTTGTTTGTCCAATCTCGAATTTCAAACTTAGTAAGGAAAATAAATCTGTTCCATTAATTTGAAAACTTACATATAATCTGATCCAGTGATTTAGAACTGGACAGTCAATCTAGGACAAGCATAAGTCAAAAAAAGAACAAACAAATTGGGACAGAATGAGCAGTATCTATGTAATTTCCTTCCTAATAAAAAGTAGTACATGTATGTTTATTACATAGGAATTTAAGTAAACTCAAAAAATAATTTACGGGAGTCTCTCGTCAAATTGCTCATTTGGATTGAATGATTTACCAAGATATGAAAAGGAAAGTACGAAGGCTGAAATTTTTTGATTGACAAATTCTCCTTTTG